>JAWPHD010023259.1:0-22599 GCA_037043455.1 Cyrtodaria siliqua | reverse complement strand
GAGAAAAGGAGGGAAACAATGCCTTCAATACAACTTTCAAGAAAACTCATGTTGACTCTAAGGTGTTTTTCCGAGATCTGACACAAAGACAGAAAGCGGGAAAGTGCATTTCAGGTAAGCAATGATCTGATTGGTCACTTGTGTGGTCAGTTTATAGTGATGTGCATTGAAACAGTGATTTGTATTAATTTGCTTATAGGTTTATTTTAAAGGTACACTGCCTATTTTATATATGATGAATAAAGTTTAGTTGTACATCAATTTACTTGTCGTAATGTAAGTTATATAATGTTAAGATTGTTATTTATGATCATTATTAAGTGTGATTTCTACACCTAATAATTCACATACTACATACTTCCCCTGTCCCTGAAATGACGTCCTCGTCATTTATCAGGTACATGACAGCAATAAAATATTTATTTACAAATGACAATGATAAAATGAAACAACACATAGTTAACGTTCAGTCTACATATTGATTTATTTCCTTCTTATCAAAACGTTAACTGCTGATATTAACCATAATCATGTTGTTTTACAACAAAGAAGAACAAACACATAATTCAATATTTTATTTCTTCTTTCTCTGTAATTTCATGATAACTTCACATGTATGGTATATATACAATTGAAATACATTTATATATGAACATTTCATTTATCTTTCTTCTGTAACTTCATGATGAAATCACCCATTGTTATCCATTTAGGTGGTCTTTTATTCCGCGTGGATCGTCTTACATGAACTTCTGCTCTTTCTTGAATAGTCGGTGTTGTCCTATTATCGTCAGTTTTATCTGAAATAGATTTATCGTTAGTACCCGTACTATGTGCAAACGGAGGTGTTATAGACATATCATCTCCATGTTGATTTGCTGTCAACATTACAATACTGTCATCTCTAAGCAAGTTGGCTATATCTTGCTTTACTGCAAGATCCTGCTTAATGATATTCATATTTAATTCAACCAAATCATTTTGTTCTGTCTCACTTACTCTAAAATCTCTTTCAGAAACACGTATTTCAGAAATACCAGATTGACTAATATCTGATATATTCATTCCTGCGTCTTCTGCTATGATTACTTGTTTTACCTCTGTACTTATAGGAGTGTTACTATCAGAAATGCTAGTGTCTGTCATACTATCCAGTTCTGACATAACATCTGCATTCATTTCCTCGCTCTGTGTTATCTCCTGTATGCTGTTTTGATAGTCAGATTCATCAACATTTACCTCTGTAGAGTCGTCACGCTGAGGTTGATCGACTACTATATATATCATATCAGTAGCATCATCAGAACTCTCTTTTTCCTCATATTCGTCATTGTTCTTCTTTTCCTCATCTATTTCATCTCTACATTTCTTCTTTTCTTCATCTATTTCATCACTACATTTCTTCTTTTTTTCAGAAGCCTCTGAGTATATAATGGAAGTGTTGTCTTTGGGACAAGTTATCTTTACTCGGGGTCTTCTCCTGTATTCTGTTTTTTCCGTTCCTGGAGGTGATGGTTCTATCTTAAGTTTCGATCCAATCGGTAGAAGTAAATTTCTATGTAGACATCTTGGTTTTCCTTCACCGTTTTCCTTGACTAGGTCATAAACTGGTGTTTCTGGATTTGTCTGTTTCTGTACTATGTACACATCTGTTTCCCATTTATCTACAAGTTTATGTTTTCCTTCAAATGCTAGGATCCTGATCAATACTCGGTCTCCTGTTTGAAGTACGTTTCCTCTAATCTTCGTGTCATAATTATTTTTCTGTACTATTTGGGCTCTTTCTATAAATTTCTGCGCTGTTTCTCTCGAGTTCTGTACTCTTTCTTTCAGGTCCGCTATAAATTTGGTGTCTTTAGCCTTTGTTGTTAGACCAAATTGTAGATCCCCAGGGAGTATTCCAATTCTGCCACCAAACATTAGCTCAAAGGGAGAAAATCCAGTTGACTTGTGTTTGGTGCAGTTATATGCATAGACTAAGTGGCTTATATGTTTCTTCCATTCTTGTTTCTGCTCTGGTTGCAACGTGCCTATCATATTTATCAATGTCCTATTGAATCGTTCACACATTCCATTTCCCATAGGATGGTACGGTGTCGTTCGCGATTTTGTGATGCTGTTGATTTTACAGATCTCTTTAATGAGTTTACTTTCAAAATTTGCTCCATGATCTGAGTGTAATCTTTCCGGGTAACCGAAATCATTAAAATATGTAATAAGTGCTTCTGCTGTTGTTTTTTTTTATTGTAATTGCATGTGCATACCTCGTAAAGTGATCTGTGATCACCAACACATTTTCAATACCACCTTTACATTTGTCAAGAAGTCAATACACACAAGTTAAAAAGGATGAGTTGTGGTAATGTTGACAAGAGGGGCTTTATCTAATTGTAAGTGTTTGAATAAAATACATCTTTCACAAGTGTCTATATAATGGTGAACATCTTTGTTCATTCCAGGCCAGTAAAACCGTTCTTGAATGATTGAAAGAGTTCTCTCTATTCCTTGGTGGCCAATGTCATCATGAAACGATTTTAAAACTTGAGCAATAAAGGATACTGGTAATACCAGTTGCTCCTTCGTTTCGTTCTGCATTATCACAGTTCTGTAGAGTACTCCTTTAAAAGTTTTAACTTGTCTTGCGTTTTAAGGATATCCATGTGTGGTTTTGTATTGGGTATATATTTCCTTGTGTTTGTTGTATGGTTTAACTTGGCTTGTATCCATAGAAGTAATACAGGGTCATCCCTTTGAGCTTTTCTCCAATCACTTGAGGACATGGCGGACAATTCCATTTCATCATCTTGGACACTTATGTTGTCACATATAGCGGGATTAACCGAAATGGTTTCAATTGGAGGGACTTGTACGGTATTACAAATAGCTTGAATGGTTTCATAATTCATAACCTCGGGTTCCTTGGTAGGTAAACGAGATAGGGCGTCAGCATCTGCATTGCTTTTACCAGGCCGATAGACAATATCAAAGTCAAAAGCAGAAAGAGAGGCAATCCATCGATGCCCTGTTGCATCTAATTTTGCAGAAGACAATACATATGTTAAAGGATTATTGTCAGTAAAGACAGTGAAATGCTGACCATAGAGAAAATCATAGAATTTTTCTGTAACTGCCCATTTTAAAGCTAAGAATTCAAGACGGTGTGCAGAATAATTCTTCTCGGACTTACTTAATCCACGGCTAGCATAACTAATAACTCGCTTAACGCCTTCCTACTCCTGGTATAGGTGAAGTGAAATGGTTCGATAAATCAGACACTGAATATTATGATATGGGATAATGAATGATTGCCTCCCTTTGGGTGTTATATATACAGGTATTAAGAGACATTTTAAACATCTAATCAACTATTCACATCAGTAGTTGCAATTTCCATGCAATATCAACGTCTTAAATGTGTATTGTATTTAACAACAACAATGCGCAACATCGATGCATGGTTGTGGCTGACTGCGGTCCTTGAATGCTACTTTTCCTGTTCGATTTTTTATATCTACAGTTATTACTCTGTCAAATGTATACTAAAGAAAACCGATTCCTTACATATTGACATCAATTTACAAAAATGCTATTAAATGTAGCCGGTTTAGACCAAGTGACAGAATAAAAGCAGATATAAAAGTCGAACATTAAATGTAGTGTTCAAGAATCACAGTAAACCCGTAAACAATTGCAAACGTCAACATCTCGACATTTAAAGTAGCGGTGAACAGATTCACTGCTAGTTGTGGCAATACTACACAGTTTCAGGTTCAGGAGTATTAGGTATCGGGCTTCATAATAATGAATATGTTATAAGCAAATATGTGAACTGGAACATATTGTATAGCCCCAACGGCATGGCCGTTCCAAGGCGGTTACCCTATTTTAAATTTTATGTTTGTGATGTCATACCATTCTATTATTTATCATTGTAAGTGTTGTTTCTTTTGGATGACTGTGGTCCTTGAATACTACAGTTCATGTTCCACTTCTATATATGTTATAAACGCATGAACATACTTTCTCTGTCAAACTTCAACTGACATTAATACTTATTGAATAACATAACTATCTACAACATTTAATGTGGCTTGGCCAATACATACACTGGACACAATAATACAGACTACATGTATTAACACATCTGTTATTTAACAACCCAATTTTAGTTTTATTAAACCTTGTATTAACTCTAAATATTATCTACACTAATTCGAAATTCCATTTACAGACATGCTCAGTGGGAGGCGAAGACCATGAACAGTCTCAGTCTCACTCAAACCGAGACTGCAATGCTTTTATATTTATCGTGTTTATATTTACCGTGTTTATATTTATCGTGTTTATATTTATCGTGGTTATCGTGTTTATATTCATCGTGTTTATATTTACCCTGTTTATACTTATCATGTTTATATTTATCGTGTTTATATTTATCGTGTTTATATTTACCGTGTTTATATTTATTGTGTTCGGCGATTTTCAAATTACTGCTTTCATACTCTTTTTCACACCTGCAGGCATGGAATTCAACCATTCTTGAGAATATTCTTAGACTTAAGCCCAAGTATGAAAATTCCAATCATAAATATGTCTATAAGTGTTCATAACAAGCTGCTTTGTATGCATATGATTAATACTAATAAATATCAACTTCATACGTTTGCTTATCTTTGAAAATCATGGGAATATTATTGAACGAAATTCGAGTACTTGAGTTCAAGTTTAAGAATAGTCTGAAGAATGGTTGGTGAATTCCAAGCCAGAATGATTGATACCCAAGGTCTTAACTGGTTTGCAGGAGTATGAACATGATCATCCTGATCGAGACAGAAGTATGTCTTTACTGAAAAACATATTCATGTCCCAGATATTTAATTCAGACCAATTTATAAAGCTAAGTGACCACTGATCTGTTTATTTTTATTAAATACATTAACCATATTGATGTGAAGGGGACCTTGAAAAAACGTTCACAGTTACCAAAGAAATGGAAAATAAAACTAGTGGGACGTTTTTAATGCTGCCTAGTGTGTTAGTTGTGATGGTTTTAAAGGACTATGTATATTATTCTATTCCATACATATCTTGGCATTTCATTTACGTCTTGAAAATAACAACAATTTACTTGTTAATGCCTTTCATTTTGACACATTTATTATGCCATTAAGTAAATGATATCGGTAATAAAAACATGTACCTTAAAATATGTGTACACGTTTTATATGTGTATACACATATTACGTATAAAAAGAGTATGAAAGGATAAATTTTGAAATCGGTTAACAGGATAAATACAAAAAATATTGACTGAGTCTGTTCATGAACGGTAGTGAAAAATGCTTGTTATCGTTTACCTCTATGCTAGGATTAATCAGAACTCAATATTTAAATGTCAATAGTTCGAACATTTGAGCCATTCCTATGATTGTATGCATATGACGGCGAACAGGGAACCTTCAATGAGGTATTTTCATATCATTCCATGGTCAGCGGCGTAGGGTCCCAGTTTCTAACAAAACATGCTTTGCGTATATTAGATTAAATTAACGCCGAAGTAATTCACCTCCGGATACTTAATATACGATATATTACTGACTTTGACCACTAATTCATCGCCAGCATTTAATTGTACAATCGACGATATATAACTACTGTAAATATTAAAATATCCATTTGCAGAAATATGATGTGGTTGTGTAGCTTGTATTAGTTCTGTTTCTACTTCTTCCAGTATGTTGAATTTGAAAATCGCATGTTTGATAGATCTGTTTCTGTCTTCAATGTCTGGTACCCCTTCCCCAGAAATACAAGTCTCATACATGTCAACAAACGAGTAGATATTGTAGGTACCAGCGATAGGGACAATAATACGCCCGTTTCTGTATTTTATACCATATCTTTGATACCCGCCGTTGTCATGGAGACGGGGTCCATGAAGCCATTCTCTGATGGGAACCAGCTCTGAACCGTAATCAGCTATAAAATAAAGAATATATCGATCTGAAGACAATAATTTACAATGGTTATTACATTATATTTATTTAATGAAAAATTAAGTAATAATAATATATTAGTCATGCGCGATCTTTTATAGGGTATAACCTATTTCAATATATACCGCAAAACAGACCCCACCACCACTATAAACATTCCAGTTTTAATCAAATGCCCATAATTGATGCGTAAGTAAACGCTTAACAATTTACAATTTCAAAAACATAATGTACGTAATGCACACACATCGTTTAAGATCTGGTTGTTGCGTCCCTGTTAATCGAGCTGCTGGTTTCATTTCCCAGTAGTTTGCCTTCATAAACTGTAACAGTCCTTTGGGAGTATCTGTAATAGAGATATACACCAGCATTAAGGACATACGTTGACCATTCCCTTTTAAGCTACTGTTATTCTATCACACAGAAGCGAGCAGTTTTCTGTGCAACTCACTGAGCTGTAACATTAAGTAAACTGGTAAATTATTAAGAACGTAAACTATAGTAACCCCATGACATTGACCTGATACGCGGGAGCGGTGCCTTAGATCTTTAATCATGAGAACCATCGATTTTCAAAACAATTTGTGTATTGAAATACTTATTTTTGAAAAAGGAAAATTACATGAGTTGCCTGTTAATAGTAACGTTTAATTGCCGTTTCGTACAAAAGGTATGCACTCCTACTCGACTGGCAACACCAAACAAGTCCAGACTCTATTGTGCCGATCGCGTCAGGTATACCTTGACGTGTTCGTTGGCGGACGGACTATAAACCTTAGAATTACACACACACACGGCAACACACGTGCGGTTTTGTGGAGCGCTGTGGTCTAGTGGTAGAGCGTCGATCCCCGCCATTACCATATGTTTTGTGTCCCTGATCAAGACACTTTATCTGAATTTGATTAGTACTGGTTCTACCCAGGAAGACATAGAGAGTGATTCAAATAAAATCATAGATCTTTCGTTACAATCGATGTAAATTAAGTAAGTTTAAACTAAACATGCGATTTTATTCGATATTTATTGCTCGGTTTCACCACACCCACATAAACCCACCCACCGACCCATCCACACACACACACACACACACACACACACACACACCAACACACCCCACCCACACCCCACCCACCCACACCCACACACACACACACACACACCCCACATACAGCCACACAGCCACACCCACACACTCACTCACTCACCCACACCCCCACTCCCACCCCTCACCCCCTCACCCCCACACCTCACTCACCCCCTATAGCATATAGTATATATATATTTATACTTAGTACTCCGTTGTATAATTGTTATAATTTATTTCTGAGAAAACATACCGACTTGAATGCTTTAAAATGTGATCATGCGATCAGAGCAGACGAATTTAACTCGTTATTTTGCAGTTCTACCGTATCTCCAATCAATAGTGACTTAAAGTGACAAAACAATGAGACTATGAGAGAGAGAGAAAGAGAGAGAGAGAGGGAGAGAGAGAGAGGGAGAGAGAGAGAGAGAGAGAGAGAGAGAGACTAAATATACTAGCATATAATCTTATGCGTATCATACCTGTGCTTGACGCCTGTCGCTCTGCTAATTCGTCGCGTTCCAGCTGGTTATTGCTATGATCTATACCCTATTCAAAATAAATACTAGATTGTATGTGTTATAAGGATCGCATTTAATATACATTTTTAAGAAATAAAATCTCTAAACTACTAAAGTTAATGTGCTTATAAAAGTTGAAAATAACAGTAATCATTATTATTATTATTATTATTATTATTATTATTATTATTATTATTATGATGAAAATATGTCAACAAACAACCACTATCATGGACTCTCACTATCGTTAAATAACACATGATGGATACCGAGATAGTGGTCCATTATTTGTGGTAAAAGCGACCGTTATATGTTTTTAAGGAAGTTGATTTATAGGTTTGTAAAAGTAGAGCCTGTAAATGTAACTCTAACATTACTTAAACCGATGTATCAAAACGGGTTACCAGTAAGTCAAACAAATCTATAGAATAAATACTGTAAAGGGGATCCCTTGGAAGCAACAATCACAAACAAGAGCTAAAAGCAGCAGACTCGGTTTTATTGATTCTGTTCATGAGAGGTAATGTATAGAGCTACACCTTTCACACCTCCTAGCACAGGCGTTATTCTACTTTAAGACACTCAGATTGTTGGGCTTGATGATCTCAAAGGACCGTTGTAATATTTTACTTGTTATAACAGATATATATTTACATACATTTATTTTTTAAGGATATTTCAAGACTGTTGACATTCATTCTGCGTTGTAGAGAGGATGCATGTCAAGAGACAAAATTGCTCAGTTTTACAGACAAAAGATCTAGTGTTTTCCAATACAAACATTCAATATCAAAGGGAGTTATATAGTAGTATGTGTCCGTTGATCACTTTTATTTTGATATGCCGCGGACAGAGTCTTAAACTAAATACCAAGAACTCTCCCCAATAAGGCTCATAGCTACGCTGAGGCACACCGAGGCCGTTCCCACGGTAGAATTTTGGGAATGTACATATTTTACATATAAACAACTTCAATATCAAAACAAATAATCTTGCTTAAACTGAAAATGCGCTGAACTTTGGAAATCGAAAGTAGAAACAAGATCTGGTAAGGGTTGGGGCGGGACGTGCATGCCGCCGGACCTCCATATAAAGGGTTTTGGCTCGGTAAAGTTTTAGGGATGGCTACGGGCCTGCCAGTGCATCACTCGGATGAATTAAAGTTAAAAACGACATCAAACAATGAAATGTATTCAGGTTGTGTCATGAATAATGCAGGGACACATTTAGTTATCTAGGCAGTATTGACTTTACACCAAAGATGCACACATTCTTTGATGCAATTACACCTACAAGCATGATCATTTATGTGTTATACTTATATTGCCTAGTAATGCTGCCTTGTTTGTTAGAGTATATAACCTGGCGGGGATATCTTTATTTACACTGTCCCGTTTTACTGGGATGACACTAGGGTAAGAGTGAGGTTTGGTGCCCTCTAGAACCTGGTTGAAACCCCTCGAGACTTTTTTTGCCACTGACAGTTCCAAGGCGGTAGCCCTTATGCCAGCCCTAGTATTTTTGTGATGTCTTATCTTGCATTTTATTCCTTTTTTAAAGTTTTTCTTTGTTTCTGAATGTGGTCCTTGAATGCTACATTTCTTGTTCGACTTTTATATCTACTTTTAAATTTAGTTTTTAGTGAATTCACTTTAACACTATAACGTCACATTTCCTTTAAACAGTATGTGCTTTCCTATCAGATATTTGCAATTATAAACAACGCTTCACTACACATTACACATTATGTAAACGAAAACATGGTTATGTACTTACATCTTGTATGTATTTGTGCAGTAAAACAACCATTTCACCACACTGAAGTGACAACTGTAGATCTTCTGATACAGACGGTAAGCATATTCTGTTGGAACTTGCATGTTCAGGAAGTTCCGGCAATTAGACAGAGTACACAAAACACTATTGCCAATGTTAGTACAGTTAATATTGCTACGATGACCGTGATCACCTTCTGAATTATCTCCATATTTATCACGTTAAAACATAAGTCCGTTGCTCCCTTAATTGAATTGTCTTAACATACATTAGAACTGATCCGTCTATCCATTTCCAATTTCGAAACATCGAACGATATTTCACAATAAGTTACCTAAATAAAGCTGCATAATCCATTGCTTACTCGTAAACATTGCATTCTATAAATTCTGTAAATATAACATACACATTATGGTTTTCCAAATAGTATAGATCGATATTATATTGCTCATTTAGATAATGTCGTAAGCCTTCTACAGCCCGTGATAAAAGTTTATATTTAAAACCATTTCTTTATAAAACTATTTTGTTTTCTGATATTAATAAACTCTACAGATTATGGCAAGTACCATCCTTTATCAGATCTCCATAGAGATATACGTCGTTGTCAGTCTAAAATTTCACATAATAATAAGGAAGAAAGTGCACATTTTGATATATATTAAAGTCTCGAATATGATATACTACACATCTTTTAAGAAATTCAATACCGTAATCATGAGATTAATAACCTACGATCATAACGTTGATCCATTTTAAAATTGTTTTTATTAATCATGTTCTTCCGCATGAGTTCTGGATATAAGACCAGTTATTCTTTAATATGCAGGATACAAATCCATTACTTTCTAATGACTTAAACAGTTTTATGACAGGTTAAATGTTGACCATAGGAACATTATTTGAACACAGTTGATATTCAGGATATTAAACAGATTGTAAGAGCTGTGATGGTTCTTGACTTCTTTTAATTAATGGTGATAATTATATAGAGTTCTTGAAAATGAGAATGTTTTTACAAATGGCCCTGTATTTTTGCCATTAAAATGTACCGATGGGAAGGGGAGTGGAGACGGAAACAATGGTGGAGGGCGAGGGCTGCATTATTATTACTATTATTTTAAACAACAGTTAACATTTATTTAGACGTTTATTTTTCAATCGGAGATTTCATTTGAACACGCTTGATAGACTGAGGTTTAAAAAAGACCACGTCGAAGTCTGTACACACGGTTATTGAGAAGAAAAGTTGTTCAAGTTTTAGCTAATTTAAATAATGCTGGCCATTTTGGACAATTTAAGTAATGTTGACCCTAACTTCTAAACACCTTGAAAGAGATCATAACTATTCAAATGTATCTTATTTTAAATATTTAAAGTATAGATGTTAATCATGTTAATAGCATACACACTATGCCTAAAATAGAAAGACAACATAAACGAAATCAAGTATTATCCGCAAAAGCATTTCATTCAGTTCTACATTCAGAGCCTTTGTTTAATAAATCTACCTCAATTCAACACTATCGACAAACACAAAATTCAAATTAAATCAAAATGCTACTTTTAGTGATTGATAAATACTTTAAGATTGTCATGTGCCCCTTAAATATTTGTATACAAACATACAAAGTTTTGGGGATCTAGGAAGAACTTTCCTTCCATAATCGACATAAATTGAATCATTGTCACGACGAGACGGAATATATATTTTAATATACATCATGGCATTTATTGTTGGTAAAAGTTAATAAATTGACAATCATGTTGAAAATGAGAAACGTATCATAGTATATGTATGCTTATTTAATTAGGAGTAAGTAAATAAATAATTGCATCGCTAAATTATACTAATCAATATCAATATATTTCTTTATTAAAGTCTCATCATGGGTTACAATAAACACATACATAAAGTCTCATTATGGGTTACAATAAATACATACATAAATAATAAATCGTAAACTCTGTAGGATAACCATGTCATTCTAATTAGAATTATAAGAGACTATAGATATAAAACTATCGACACATTTTAAAAGTAGCTTATAACATCAAACTCAAAATATATTAAATGATGTTTCATAACCGCTGCTCCAGCTAAATTCCATTATGTTTATTTCGCTCTTCGGGGCATTTAATTGTATTAGATACTGGGACCATACGCCGTACGACATGGGGAAGCAATTAACTCCATGTCCACCGCCGTATGCATGCCATCTTCGGGATGGTTAAAATTGTGTATTATTGATTTTATGAATATTGAGTTCTGCTCAATCCGGGGCTAGAAGGCGTGAGCGGTAGCTAGCATATTTCACTACCGCCCATGAACAGTCTCAATCAAACCGAGACTGCAATATTTCGTATGTGTCGTGCTCGGCCGTTTCCAAAGGTCCATTATTATACTCTTTTATCTATTGACATTAGTTAGAAACAAAAACAAGCTGTTATCCCCGTTGATAAGATCAAAAAGGAACTAATTAGGATCATTTACATAGAAGGAAATAAAACAAAATCATGGTATGATAAAACAAATTGACATTATTTATAGATATAAAATTGATAATGTTTGGCATATTTAAGAAGTAAAAAAGACTTGCGATACAAAAAGCTAGTTCGACGTTGCAGAAATAAGTAGCATGATTTGGCACATACACGAATTAAGTCTGCAGTTGTGAATAAATATACCAATGTTTGTTCATCTGTAGAGTTATTAAAATAAGGATTTAGGCTTATTGCTTTATCATATAAATTAGCTAAGATATCATTATATAAAGGACAGGTTATCATAACATGTAACTCATCTTCCACATGAGCCTTGCAAAATGGACAAACGCTTTCACTGACATACAATGCCACCCTGGCTTGTTGCGCTTAGTTAAACTTATATTTGTTTGGGGTAGAACATATTCATGTTACCTTCGGCAAGCGGTAACTCTGCCAACTGCTGATTCAACCTATACCAGGGTCACCATGTGCATGTAAGGAAAGAAAATTACGCTGATTATGAGTAACATTATAATAAATATTGAAAATGGGATCACTTGAAAGCAACGAGCAGTCAAGAGAGTAAAATGGCAGGTTTACTTGAGTCCTTTCATGAGAGGTAACACGGTAATTGTATAAATCAACACATATTAATATAATGTTATGACGTATGATTAAATTTCAGATAAGATGAGATTGTGCACTGTGTTTATTAGTATGTGTTCAACAATGAGATCAGGTATACTCTATCGCGAGACTCTCTGACAAAAAACAAATACAAACAAAATACGTTCTTAAATACACGTAGTGTGCACTATAAAGATTACAAAGATGTCAAATGCATTTATAATCACATGGCGAGGCTATTGTAAACACAATTATATTAAATGCACTTACAACTGATTATAATTATTGCGAATGTAGACATCACCTGCCGTTAGTTAAAAAGCAATGATATAACGAATAATTAAAATAGCAACGATATAACGAATAATTGAGCTACGCCATGTTATATATTATTGAAGATTAAGGAAAATATATACTAACTTACGACGAAATGAGATACATAAGTTATATAAGGAAGTAGTTGCGGAAATAATGTCAGTTAGATGTTATTTTCACAGTTAAAGCCGATCAGTGCCGTCATTGTAATTTACATCCTGGCAAGTATATTACCAAACCGTAGATTGTATACGTATTATCGAGACCTTGACTTATACGCATCACGTATGATCAAGTTTAATGACTGCGGATATAATAAAAGGGGATTTCACATGACTCACCAGTTATTTTACATGGTCATGGTTTATGTCGTAACGGTTATACTTGGCTTTTTAAGGATGTGACTTTCGACATCGATTCACATTTAATAACTAAAGAAGCATTTAACAATAATGCACTACCGAAGAGTATCAATTTAGGAACGAATATATATGTTCATTAAGAGATAACCATGCTAAGATTTTCAATCTGGAACGATAAGCGACGCGGTAGCGGAGCCGTAAAACGTAATTTCAGACCGTAAAACCAACACATACAGTCCCAGACTGAAATATTGGTATGCTTTGCTCAATTCTAATGCTTTACCACTTAAATACCAGAAATATAAAGTAAAATTATACATACACACTTGTTTTTCTATGGAAACTTACGGTTTTTTGTTGACGTCATGACGTTGCTTGTTACAACGTTATGTGACGTCACGTACTTTTCAGACGGAAAATCGGGCGTTTTACGGTCGCAAATTTGTGACGTCAGACAATGGAGTTTCGCTTTACATTATATCTGCATTAGCATTAAAGGTTATTGGAATTAAACTTATATAGAACAATACAGACTTCAACGTATAGCCTGATGGAATTTCTAACGTTCTAAAAATACTAATACAGTTTTACTGATGACTTTAAGTAGTATTTGCCTATTATACCCCTCTACAGCCATACATATAGAAACATACATAACAGAAGATGAAATCCCGTTTCCTCTCATCAATATCAGTTATATTAGCTGTTAACATGTGTAGCTAGGCAAACGCATCGTTTACAGATATACAGTCTATGTACCATCGTGATCGATAGGACAGAGTAAAAAATCACAGGCAATATACATCTCATTTACCATAAAAAAGAAAAAAGTGTTCTTGTACAGAGTGGAATTTTTTGAACGTTTAGGAATAATGAATTTTGAAATATATTTTAATGTCAGAGATGCTGTTAAACCGAGACTGCAATATATATTTTGTATTTATCGTGGTCGACGATTTCCAAATTTCTCCTTTCATACCCTTTTTCACAATCGAGTCTGCTACACTCTTCTCTTGTTTGTGTTCATTGATTCCGAAGGATCTGATATATAGTTATGATTATCATGATTATAAAGAACATTTAACTCTGATCCTAATATATTTTACACAGTTTTCGAATTAACTCCCTTGTTTTTCTGGTATATATACTGTTGTACAGATGTGTTTTCTCCAGAGAGAGGCATGCTAAACACACGATATCTTAATGTTCATTTTCAAATTTAGTGAAAAATAAATTCATCGAATAATAGACATTGCTTTTAAAAATAGCTTCACTTCTCTTGAAAATAACGGTACTGGGACCATACGCCAATGGACATGGGGGGGGGGGGGGGGGGGGCGGGGGGGGGGAAATATCTATGTCCACAACCATATGCATGCCATCTTCGGGATGGTTAAGATTATGTACTAATGATTTGATGAATATTGAGTTCTGCTCAACCTGGGGCTAGAGGGCGTGAGCGGTAACTAGCATATTTCACTACCGTTCATGAACAATCTCAATCAAACCGAGACTGCAATATTTTGTATGTGTCGTGTTCGGTTGTTTCCAAAGGTCCATTATCATACTCGTTTATCTTTTGAAAAATACATTTTTACATGTAAATCCTAATTTTAAGCAAAATGTATTTCAACACATCAGTATAAATTATCAAGAAATGTGTATTTAGAAGCAAACATAAACATGTTTTGACCATATCGTTCCTTTTTTCCAAACAGCTTTACACAATTTAAAAAAAAGAATGACATTACATTGTTTTTAACGGCTCATCAACACAGAATATGACTGTTGTGTTCCCCGGATTCAGAGTTCAACGTGATATCCACTGGGATATAAAGAACATTCTTAGTTAATTGCATTATGGAGTCTTTGACATGCGTCGGTTTATGTTTCAGAAGTGATCATGTGAGAAGAAGCCTACTATATGGTCGTTGGATACACGAATAAAGATACGCTTTTATGTAAAGTAAATGTGATGAACAAAAGAGATTAGCGTTTTAGACACGGAATGTAATAAAACACGTGTTTGTTCAATGCTCTCAGAATGACGTGGTGGTTAATAACTGCATAACGAAAACATTACGTCGTATATTTTTCCTTTCATATATGCAGGAGACTTATCAGGATAAAACAGAACTATGACAATAGACACATTTTATAACCAGATAAAATAGACAAATCATGTTTGAAGACCTCGTTATAACATTGCTCGCTTTTCTGAACATTTACCAAAGTTATCAAAGATTGATTACAGCCTTATATATTATGTATTGACCTGTAAGCTGACAATGAATATGTATTAAAGATACAATGATCACGAGTTTTACAGGGTTTGCAAATCTAAATAATGGATTTGGATCAATTTGTACTGCTTAAACTATATATGGTGTTTTGTTCGACTTGTATATCTACTTTTAGGTATATGCACCTTTTGAAATAAATACTATATATGGTGTTAGGTGTCCGTACCTTGGTGAAGTAAATAACATGTTGGGGACAACTATATTAGGCTTCTGCGCAGTAGTTTTTTAAAGTCCGGGACGTGCTAATTTATGGCCAGCCCGCCATTACTTATCTACTGCGTTGTGCTTCATTAATCCGTAGGTGGATAGTGCAGTTTTTGTTTTTCCAATGTTTGAGCTTTACATACAACGCCGTATGCAACAGGACTATTTGATGCCGTTCATTAAATTTTAGCTCTACTGGCCAAGGGCCAGCAGAGCTTATGGGATGGTGTGTTGTCCGTCGTCGGGCGTCCGTCGTCCGTCGTCTGTCCGTCCGTTAACTTTTACCTCGTTTAGACGATAGGGCCTTCATTTTTCATCCAATCTTTACCAAGCTTTTATAGATTGTTAATATTAATAAAAGCTCGGACAAGTTCGAAAACCAGCTAGATCGAACAAGTAACAACGGCGTTATGGCCCTTGATTTAGTTAAAAATGCTATATTTTGCCTCGTTAAGACGATATGGCCTTCATTTTTCATTTGATGTTTACTAAACTTTAATGAATTGTTAATATTAATGAAAGCTCGGACAGGAGTTATAGCACTTGATTTAGTTAAAAATGCTATATTGCTATATTTTGCCTCGTTAAGACAATAGGGCCTTCATTTTTCATCCTATCTATACCAAGCTTTACCAGATTGTTAATATCAATAAAAGCTCGAACAAATTCGAAAATCAGCCATATCGGAAAAGTAACAGCGGAGTTATGGCTCTTGATTTAGTTAAAAATGCTATATTTTGTTTCGTTAAGACGAACTTTATCGAATTTGATCAGATTGTTACTGTCAATGAAAGCTCGGACAAGTTTCGAAAACCAGCCATATCGGACCAGAAACAGCGGAGTTATGGCCCTTGATTTAGTTAAAAATGCTAAATGTTGCCTCATTAGGACGATAGGGCCTTTATTTTTCATCCGATCTTTACCAAGCTTTATCAGATCGTTAATGTCAATGAAAGCTCGAACAAGTTTGAAAACCAGCCAGATCGGATCAGTAACAGCGGAGTTATAGCTCTTGATTTCGTTAAAAATCTATAATTTGCCTCGTTAGTACGATAGTGCCTTCATTTTGCATCTGATCTTACTGATCTTACCAAACTTTAAGAGATTTTATGATTTTTTTTTTGATTTTTTTTTGTTATTTTTTTTTTATTTATTTTTTTCCTGTTTTGGTTATTTATTTTTTATTTTTTTATATTGTTTTTTTTTTAGCTCTATTAATCACGTTCGAAAACCAGCCAGATCGGACCAGTAACAGAGGAGTTATGGCTCTTGTTTAGTTAAAAATGCTATATTTTGCCTCGTTAATATGGTTGGGCCTTCATTTTTCATCTGATCTTTACCACACTTTACCAGATTCTTCAGTTGTGGCCCTTGATTTAGTTAAAAATGCTGTATTCCCCCCACCCCCCCCCCCCCAAAACCCCGTAAATTGCAGTATCCCGCTTTATTGGTGTTATAAGAGCTATGCTAGCCAGTAGAGCGTCCACAGGCCCTCTTGGGCCTCTTGTTTTTTCACCTTACAGTATGTTCATATTTGAATTGCATTTAAGGACACTGCATTATTGTGTCATATACAGCTGATGCTGTTTGTCACTGATGTCTTTAACTGGGAATCACATGTCAGCATCTGTTTCCGCAGTATTTACCCCAGAAAAGACTTGAACTGGTATTATAGCAGTAGTGTTGACCAAACACAGCCCGTCCGTGGTAGGCATCTAGCGACTGGTTTTCGGTTTTAACAAAAGAAAGTTGCGACACTTTCAAGCATGAAAGACTTCCAACAACTAACTTTCTGTCTTTGCTACTATAGGCCTGAACATCTTTTATATCTTTTGATGCGTAACCCAAGGAATTATCCTCGAATGGAAAGGTTCAAATCTTAAAAAAAGGAGTATGAGAGTGGACCTTTGGAAACGGCTGAACACGACATATACGAAATATTGCAGTCTCGGTTTGATTGAGACTATTCATGAACGGTAGTGAAATATCCTTGCTACCGCTCACGCCATCTATCCCCGGGTTGTGCAGAACTCAATATTCATAAAATCAATATTACAAAATTTTAACCATCCCGAAGATGGCATGCATATGGCGGTGGACATGGAGTATATTTCTTCCCCATGTCGTAAGGCGTATGGTCCCAGTATCTAATACAATTAAATGCCCCGAAGAGCGAAAAAAATAATAATGGAATTAAGTTGGGAGCAGCGGTTATGAAGCCTATATCTTTTTAGCTCCTTGCGTTTGTCTGTAGTATATTTGTTGACAAATGCGATTGCTATGTTTCTTCTTCCCTCTTTCACTCGCGACATATGTATCGTCCATGGCAGGGGGACAGTGTGTGCTCAAGGGATTTTATACGACATCTTTGAACATTTTCTAACCCAATGCGCCTTAAATATTTATCAAGGTCAAAGACCTTGTTTGTCTTTATCACTACAATATATATGTGTAGATAACGACGTATTACAGTCCCAAGGTCGTATATTTTCTTATAAAGATACGGCATTTTTACCACGAACAAGGTTAAGATAGTATTGTCTAAACGACAATGTAAATGTAAAACGCCTTCCAGTCAGGTTATTGTTTGAAGGTTGTTATCAAGGACTGTTTGAAGGTTGTTATCAAGGACTGTTTGAAGGTTGTTTGAAGGTTGTTATCAAGGACTGTTTGAAGGTTGTTATCAAGGACTGTTTGAAGGTTGTTATCAAGGACTGTTTGAAGGTGGTTATCAAGGACTGTTTGAAGGTTGTTATCAAGGACTGTTTGAAGGTTGTTATCAAGGAATGTTTAAGGTTTCTATAAATAAATGACCACGATAACCAGGAAATGTGATATTTTAATTAGCATTTTGCACAAACATATTTTACATTTATTTATATCTTGATTTAATTACCATACTAGTACCAAATTTCTTTGAGTTAATTAAGTTAGGAGTAAATGCCAACAAACAAAATAATACATATGGTCTGATACAAGCGTGATATATAATTATAAAAGCAATACTCATTAAGGACCTACTTCGAGCTTATTGTATTTAGCTGAGAGAACTGTTTATATGTAATTGTATATCACTGGTAGACATACAATTGCATGAGAAAGATAAGTAAGATACTGTTCCATATAGTAATCTTATTGAAAGAAAAAACTTTACTCGGGGCTCAATTTATATACCTGAGCTAATCGATCATGTAGCAAGTTAGCAATAAATAAACAAGCTTTCCATGCTTTTTAAATGACATTTGACATGGGAAATAGGTCCTTAAACAATTCACACGACAAAGTAAAGCTGTATAATACCATCCTTCGCCGACATAAACGTTATACAGGTATAAACACAAGTTATATAATGTTGTCTTAGATGCTGACATTACATTTAGAAACACAACATACAATTAAAATGCAGACTGCATAGTCACAACGACTATTGCAGTACAATAAACACATTATTATATGTTAATGACATTGTGTTAAAACGACAACATATGGGCACCAAAAACATTTCTTTCTGGACCTGGAAGTATATGCTCTAAGATACCAACTTGCACATATAAACGGTCTCCCATGGAAAGTTGGACGATAGCTTCAATAAAACTTGAAATGAGTATTTGACAATCACTTGTTTGAAACTTGGAGTAAGCTTTCTTAACAATGATACTTTCGTTGAATCGTAAATATGATGACTTTTGTAGAAACATCGTATGAGAGAATGTGGTTGTTGAGTGCACATTATTGCGACTGTGTCCGTCAATATGGAATGTTATATGACTATATACGTGATACAGTCCAGGATTAAAAATCGTAATGACTCCCTCGGAGTATTCAATTCCTTTTTTGAAGGTCATTTCAGAGGCACCGTCCCATCTAACAATCTTCTCGCCAGTACCTGAAAATACAAATTAGGTATGGTAGAAAAGCGGCGAAAACTACAGGTTGACCCCAGCGTATTCAGTCAGTCAGTGCAACTGTAATAGAAAGTACATAATATAATTTGGATTATTGTTAGTTCAAATTATTTTTAGGGCTATTCATACCTAGAACGTAAATGGACGAATCAGTATACTATTTCGTAATACTACCAGATACAAACATTTACGCCCTTAAGTATGCACCATTAAATAGCAAAAAAAACTATACTGGATTTTATGAATTACTCATGTTAAATGCTGATAAATGTAACAGCTCACCTGATTTTCTAACTTTCCCAACTAGCTTAATATTAGGCCGCCTTCCTCTCTCGGCATGCATTTGGCATCCATAGAACTGTTGATTTTCTAAATGTAAAAGTGAGATACATAATGCACTGTAATACAACGATGGATTTCCACTTAAACGATACATTTAACAAAGTAAAATCTTTAAAAAATAATATATGCATCGATATAAAATCTAAAGGGATTTAAACAAATCTGTCGGCATTTGTTATTTACAATTCCCTTTCAGTACAGCCTCTGCCTTACTTTCCTATTTAAATTTAGTAATTACTGTAAATTTACTTTGATACAGAGCTTCATCATAGACAATACATAGCACATACAGAAATACTCACTTTCAACTTGATTTCTTTTATACCAATTATGTACCACCTGCAATTATGAAAAGCACAGATAATACATGTAATAAACTTATAAATACTATATTCGTAAGCATTGGAAGGAACAGAAACGATATATTAGTACCATATCCAATAAGAATGAATATATTCCTTCATTTATATTAATAAACAACAGCCTTTTAAATCAATATGCACTCTAGAACCTGGTTTAAACCCCCAACGACCTTTTTGCCACCGGCCGTTCCAAGGCGGTAGCCCTATTGTCAAATCTTTTATGTTTGTGATGTCATATCTTGTCTTTTATTCATCTTTGTAGTTGTTTGTTTTTGTGTGTGTTTTGGTCCTTAAATGTTACATTTCTTATTCGACCTTTATATCTATTTTGCTAAATGACATCAACAATTAGCCAACTACCTAATGACGGAGCGACTTCAGAATGTCTGTTTGTTTGCGTTTTTGAAAAACGGTTGTATTCAGCGGTGTTAATGCTAAAAGCCAATCATAAATCAATATATTGAGACACTTTTCACAACTTCAATTGAATATGCTGTTGTGTGTCACTAATGCTTTTTGATACGCACGAAAATGTCCTTACACGCGAGTAAATTAAATGGTGGAATATATAAAAGTACTCCCCTCAGCTAATACAAATCGAATTCAGCGCTCTTGTTAATCGGACTTGCATCTTTTTCCGGATATAACACCCGGGTCAACATGACCATTTATGAAACTATATTTTTACGCCAATAACAATTTTATTTCTCAAATACCTGTTTAAAATGGGACCATATACATAAGAATAACTTTATACCGACATTGAAATAATAAACTATTCAATGCACTCGATGGAAATGTAATGCCAGTAACCAGTCCACCTTAGCAGTAACATCCATGGCATAGATCAACAACTATCATATCGATCTCGTGTTAAAATGTCATATCCATTCGTTGGACAATGTACAACACGTGTGTATGAGATTGTGGTAAGAAGCACAATGAAAAAACAAGTGTTCCGAAGTAGGTAATGCTCCGTTTGCTTAAATCTTCATTTTAGGACAATTCACTAACTATATATATAACAATTAAATCGTTCTTTCGTTGTTCGTGGTTGGAAAATAGCAGTATTAACAAACGAAACGATTATAAAATAAAATACGTTTCAAATAATTATAATGAACATGATGTAGATACATTCCAAAAGGAAATTGTAAACATCGACTCACCTGTCCCACAAATGTATCTATATTAACCATGTCCTCCAGGCAACACATTGTTGTGTTCTCATCACTGACCACCTGAACATGGGGGATGTGATCGTCAGGGTGCAGAATGATATCCCGGCATGGTATACACAACTGAGATGGTGGACGGTATCTGGCCATTTAACCCACAATGTTTGATGTAATTATAATCACAAAAACTCCTAGGATGATATTCAGTACCAGTAGAAACAATCCGGCATATTTTGTATTCGGCTTCATCATTACCGGAATATATTTCGTAAGTTTGCAACGATGATCAACAAGTAAAAAGTAAGGTTTTATTTAATATTTATTCGTTTTTACGAATGTAAAACAAATTTAATTTCTGTCACCCCCAATCGAGTTTAACTAAGCAACGACAACACGGATATGAAGTATAAGCATTGCTACATGAATACATATATGTACAAGCATGACAATGCACAAATAACATAAAGGGTTTAACCCAAAGTTATTTATACATCTTCTGTTACGAAATGTGATATAACCTGTTCTAGTCTATTTTAAGCAAAACAAATAGAGTACAGAAATCACACCACCTACATGACCTAAGGCGAATATAAATACGGTGAAATATGTACCACTGTCAAATTGCCAAAGTTAATAAGTTGGACCTTGTAATTCAGTCACAGGTATTCAAGTACGTTTGAAGGTTACCGAAGATAATTTATTTTAAATATGCACATAAACTATCTAACGTGTATCGATAAATATCTGTTTGTAGGTCAAGACTTTTATTGAGTACTTTAAAATGGTGTTTTGCTTGTCGAAATTATAAATTAGATATAGTGCAGGTGGTTTGTGGGAATTTGTAAATAAAACATTTACATTTGGAAATCGCTTGATAAAAAATGAAATTGAAAGTTGCAGTAATTATAAAAAAATATAAAGCATTGCTGTTCCATTTAAAAACACAACATTTATTTGAGAATTTCGACATACTAGAGGATATAACAATTATATGCTTTTACCATGCAACAGTGTGCAAATTATTTTTTAAATTGATCGTACGTTTTTTAAACAACTAATTGAAACATTAAGATTGATTGATTCTTTATTATCCTCCCAGTTGGAGAGCATACATATTATGTCTTTGTTTTTATA
>JAWPHD010023258.1:0-22601 GCA_037043455.1 Cyrtodaria siliqua | reverse complement strand
AAGTATGAAAGGAGAAATGCAAGCCCAGTTTGGTAGGCAACATTCGTATCACTTTCTTGGTTGGACATTCAAATCCAATGTGGTATTCAACATTCGGATCCAGTTCGGGATTCGCCATTGAAACCCAATTCGGTATTCAAAATTCGTATCTAATTCTGGCTTCGACATTCAAACCCAGTTCGGTATTCAACATCCGTATCGCATTCGTGGTTCGAAATTCGGACCCAGTTCGGTATTAAACACTCGGATCCAGTTCGGAGATTCGAAATTCAAACTCAGCTCGGTATTTAACATTCGTGGTTCGACATTCAAATCCATGTTGGTATTCAACATTCGTACCCCGCTCGTGGTTCGACAAGAGGACCAAATTCAATATTCAACAGTTGTATCCCGTTCTGGGTTCGACAATCAAGCCAGTTCGGTATTCAATATGCATATCCCGTTCGGGGTTTGACATTTGGATCAGGTTCGGTATTTAACATTCGGATCCAGGTCGGGGTTCGACATTCAAATCCAGTTCGGTATTCAACATTCGTATCTCGTTCCGGGGTCGACATTTAAACACAAATCAGTATTCGACATTTGAATCTTGTTCGGTATTCAACATTTGTATCCAATTAGGGCTTTACATTCGGACCCAGTTCGGTATTCGAAAATCGGACCCATTTCGGGGTTCCACATTCAAACCCAGTTTGGTATTTAACATTTGTATTTCGTTCGGGTTTCGATATTCGGATCCGGTTCGGTATTTAACATACCGATTCAGCTCGGGGATCGATATCAAATCCCAGTCCGGTATTCAATAGTGCGTTCCAGGCTCAACAATCAAACCCAAATCAATATTCGACATTCGAATATAGTTCGGTATTCAACATTCATATCCTGTTCCGGGCTCAACATTCAAACATAGATCGGTATTCACCATTCCTAAACATTGCATTGTTTTCTGTCATTTGCTGGCTTTCAAACGTATCATTAAAAAGCTGTTTCAACACCTAAATCAATGTGTAATGTTATTTAATGCGTATTCTTGCGATATAATACATTCTAAAAACAGTTATATTTCAAAATGTATTGAACAATTATCAAATGTTCGGTAAGTGAAGGGATATACCATTCATACATATTGACTAGCTGTTCCAATGCGTTTTAAAGAATGAAATTAGCAACTTTCTGTTTCTGATTGTAAATGTTAAGGACAGAAATAATATTTGCTAACTTATCTTCGTGAAAACATAATTATAATTCAAAGCAACATGTTAATAAAAAATAAATCAAATTATTATTACAGGTAAACAGGTAACATTCAGTCACCAACGCAAAGACAGAACTTGTGAACGGCGTTGCAATATTTACCAGCATAGACACAAACATTGGACGCGGATACAACGCAGAAACTGGACAGTTTAATTGTCCTGTGGCCCGACTGTACCAGTTCTCGCTCACCATGATCTCAGATATTGCAGCACACGTAAATTTATATATCCGTATCAATGGTTCAAACAAATGGTTCATTAGAGCTAACCCTCAATATGTGTTTGGTACATTGGTAGGACGTGTTATTACAGTCGGGGGATGTGGTGGATGTAGGTGGATGTCACAACTGGAGTAATGTCGAAAGGTCATCTGGAACTGTATTTAGTGGTGCATTTGTAACAGAAAGTTAATACATAGATCTGAGTTTCGCTCCTAGCTTTACTCACTTCGCGATTTCATTTACATATTAAATTCTTCATAAGTTTAATTACTCACAAAGAGCATATACGTATTTATCTAGAAAACATCTACAACACGTTTTCTCGTTATATTAAAATATCCTATTTCATCATTTATTTATAGTAAATATATACATTTATGTTACAACTCAGTACAATGTTATATATAGGCAGTTTCAATAATTGTGTTGTTTTTTTTGTTGTTTTTAGTGTTATGTGAAGAATAAAATCTCAAGTTCGTACCTCCTGTTTAATAGTGAATTTATCTAACTCGTTATACACAATTGTTATAATACTCGGGACAGCCTCGCATCATACAATTTTCTCCAACTCATTGAATAAATTCAATATTAATGAAACTAACCCGCCAAATAACGAGAACATTACACTAAAACAAACGTTTATCAAATCTATCCAAGTGTTCAGGTATTATAAAATGTATATATGCCGATTCAAAGTATAAGTTTACCAGAGATTGAATATGCGTTAAATGAATTACTTGCTTTTTTGTATTCATATATACACGAGCATCTTTGCATATTACCTTTATTGCCTATTAATGCTGCCGTGTTGGTTAGAGAATAGTTGATGGCGGGGATTTCTTTATTTACACTGTCCCGTTTTACTGGGATGACAGTAGGGTAAGTTTGAGGTTTGGTGCACCCTAGAACCTGGTTTAAACCCACAGCGTCATTTTTTGCCACTGGCCTTTCCGAGGCGGTAGCCCTATTGTCAACCGTGTTTGTGTTTGTGACGTGATATGCCTTTATTTCTCATTAACATTGCCATTCATGTTTGTCGTTTTGCATATTTTTGGGTTTACTGTGTTCTGTGAAAGCTGCATTTCCTGTTCGACTTTTATGCTTATTTTTGGTAGCTCTTAATTCGACGCTCCAGTTTCGGGGTTTGCCCTGGCTGGTTATCCTGGTTGGCGGGATAGCTACTTTAAACAGGCACTCATGTAATATCCTCTATGGACAGTGTAGCTGTAATTAAGACATATTATTAACGGCGATAACGCACTTTATATTGGCAACAGTTTCAGACAATAAACGTTTGTTGTGTTGATGTGCACTCATCATGGAATTAGTTGCATTCCCAGACAGGAACAAACAAGTGTTATATTTGAATGTTAATTATACTGCATACTTGTTCAGATACAGTGATCTGTAGTCATCCAGACTCAGCAAGCAATACAGTTGTAAAGTTGGTTTATGGGACAAAGTCTGTTCATTTTTTAAGTAAGAACAGTGGGACATTACCATGACTGCTATCACCATGTTAAGCAGTAACTAGCCACAGAGTTGTGCAAGGTTATACACAAATACATATTTCGTAGATAAATATTTAACCGCATGATGAACTTTGCGCCTATTGTTACTTTACGGTCAAATGGCATACTTAATCCTCTTCACTCCTAGTGGAGCATAGAGCCTTCACCACAGCTTTCCACTTGGCTCGGTCCGTGGCATGGGCTTTGGCTACCCCAAAAATGGCATATACTTAAGGAAAAAAGAAACTTTTTTAGGGTCAGTATATATGAAGTGATATTTGTTCAAATAATCTTTGGTTAATTTATCAGTGATCGAAAATCTATAACGATACCTCCACCTTACTTCGTTCTGAAAATAATTCTTAAGTAAAGAATGAAATACAAAAGTTAACAGATGCACGTGATGCACGGGTCGTGGCATATGTACTTGGGAACAAATGCCACTTTCTCTCTTAATTTTGTAGCACATCCTTTAGCAAGACTTTTTCATCAAATTTAGTACGATTTAAATTATGCCACGTTTACGTAAAGAGGAGCGTGAAGACGCCGTCAGTTAGCTGTTGAACGGAATTTCGCAGCGTATGATGTCTGTCCATATTGGCGTGCATAAATGCACTGTAAGAAGACTATTTCAGTCAAGAGTCTATTGACCAACAACCTTCCTAAGGTGTACGTCACGTCAAGATGACGCGTCATTACGTGGTCCCGCCTTAATTCCATGAAGCGATGGGAAAGATTATATTAGCAGGATTTTATAACGGATATTTCGACAATAAAACACGTTTAAAAACATTCGTTACAGAAACAATGCATATTAAATGTTTTAATTTTACAATATGCAAACTTTTAAGCGAAATTAAGATTCTATTTCATACCCCAGCCAACGCCGTTTTGGATTCTTGGAGAAGGGGTTGGTTGGGGTATGAAAGTTAATACTCGGACCACGTAATGTATTGTCGACTCAAGCACCTACGTCAGCGCTTCCGCAGCCCATCAAAACCGCCGTGAAACCGTCGTGAAACCGCGGTGAACATAAGAGGTACACCTTATAACCGAATACGTGCCAGAACCATTTCTGACTGTATACGTTATTAGTATTTCCTGCCCGCGTTATAAGACGTAACGCTTGGTTTCGCTTATGAACGTTTATCTGACACTCAGATTCACACAAAACTAGCGAAATATTACTGTGAAAACTAAACACCATGTACTGAAATAAAAGTATAGTTTTAAGTTAAATGCACGTCAAGATATTTGATGCACACCAAGATATTTGATTATTGATACAGAGTTGAGTTTCTTTTTCCTTTATTATAGTTACACAAAGTACACTTTGAATTCAAAACAGAAATTAACACGTTAATGTAATTTCAATTTATTGCATAAATACTCTGAACTATGTGTGTGTGTGTGTGTGTGTGAAATACTCTGAAATGTGTGTGTGTGTGTGTGTGTATGTGTGTGTGTGTCTGTCTGTCTGTCTGTCTGTGTGTGTATGACGGCAACATTTAATAGAATGTCCCAGTTTTTAAGCCAGAGCAAAGTCTAATTATTGGCAGTTTCAAGGTAAACTATTTGTTTGCAGAGTGTTATGCAGATGTTTTACTTTGTCGAAATACCATATTTAATAATACGAAGGCATGTGCTGTATTAGCAATATTTGTTTACTTTCCTTACCAATAACAGACTTATTTGTCTACTACGAAATTGTTAAAACCCAAAAAAGTTGTTATATTGCAAGAGACCCCGTAACAGTTAATGTAAGAAAGCTGTAAGTAATGACCGATAACACGAAGTATGATGTTTGTGATATGTCACACTTTTAAATATACTAAAGGAAAACAGAAAGGCAACTCAGGAAAATCCGCTATATATTGTATATATCGTACGTTTAATTCCACGTAATATTCCATAGAAATCCCAAGATGTTTTGTAAAAAGAATTTGCAGCTAGTTAGAGAAACGACAAACATGTTCTGGTGCAGACTTTTTAATCACAGTAGACTTTGTAACACGAAATTTAGAATGTTGAAGTTCCGCTTTTAACAAATTGAGCCATTTCAGTACTGTATTTAAAGTAGAGATTGCAAAATGTTTCAACCTAAGCTTGCTCACTTGTTTGATCCAAACGCGTAATGTATCAATAACGAAACTTTGAAGAGATAATATTTGGTGTGTTATGTGTTGTTTTATTCTTGTTTCTCACGAAAAGAAATATCTAATGTACCTATGTACCATTCGATTAACAACAGCATATTATACTTATAATATATAGGGGAAATTCTTCTTTTTCCTTTAGTATATATGTATGTATACGAATATATGTATGCGTGTTTGTGGATGTTCTGTGAATACGACGCACATTGTTCGACGTTTACAGCTACTAATGTATCATATTGCTGGAGAAAGTCCAGGGCTGCTGTCTGAATAGAGGATTATACGCAGCAGTTGCTACGTGTTTTTATTATTACAAATGCCAACAACGAGGAATATTACATATGCTCCAAAGTCAAAAGACAACAAATGTTCGTGTTTCTATCGAAACAAAATCAGTCTTACTGTTTGACTGAACGACTTGAAAAACGCATACCTGCATTATTTTCAGTATTTTTTTTAGAATTATATTTTCAAATATCCTTCGTATTTTAGCCCATTTGTCAACATCCCATCATTCAAATCACAATGCCCCCCAGTCGGTGGTGGGGTGTTAAGAATCAACCGACTGCTCGTTACTTAGCTGAGGGGTAGAACCCCCCCCCCCCCCCCCCCCAGAAATGTAACCCACCTGTTGACCGTGGGTGGCGAACCGTGTCGTTGGAGAAGGGAGTCCTGGTGGTTGAGTGGCGTGGATCTGGTAGTTATCTCCACGTTGCAACACACCACTTTGGTCCGGACTTCAACTAGACGGGCGGTCAGATTTGGCCCGATCTGATCAATCGGTTTGTCACGCCTGCTATAAGAGATCCGACCTTATTATTCAGACAATACCAGTACACTGTATCTTAACTTACTTTTTATATTGTTCTACTTTACACCTTATATAGATAGGGTCTTTTATTGCGGTGGCGCACGGGCTAATCATGTATTTCAAAACGCTATATGGCTATACTCGTGCCACTTTTTAAGCGGAACATAAGTGCGGCTCTTTGACTTTTTAGTTAAGGGGTTATGTCCGCTGGGTGGTATGGGGGGTCTGATGCGTTAGCTTTATATGAGTATACCTTCTACGTATTCTTGGCATTTTGCTGTTGGATATCCACAGCAAATGTCCCCTTGTTGGACTCCGAGGTGGGTGAGAAGCGTGAAAGATGAATTCTTAACGCCACATCATGGCATCACAAAACGCACAAACTACTAACAAACGGAAAAAAACAGAACATGAATCTGATACTGAGGAATCAGTCATCAATCAAGCCTTTCCTCGTTTTCTCATTATCGAATCGGAAAACGGGGAAAAACCTATTACAGATATGTCACCTTTCGTTATCGAGAAAACTGTCCATTCAATTGCTGGACATGTAAAACAAATTAAAAAATTAAAAAACAAAACTCTCCTGATTGAAACAGAAAAAAAATCTCATTCGGATAATTTATTAACACTTACAAAAATTTTAAACACCAAAGTAAAATGCTATCCTCACACCTCTATGAACATCTCCAAGCGCGTCATCAGGTGCCCGGATCTCTCCGGAGTACCTGAAGACGAAATTATTCACGAGCTTGCGCCACAGTTGGTAACTGCAGCTCGCCGAATAACCATCAAAAGGAATGACAAAATTATTAATACAAATACTATCATACTCACATTTGCAACACCCGTCTTACCAAAAACAATAAAGGTGGCATACCTGCAATTGCATGTTGACGCCTACATTCCAAACCCGTTACGTTGCTACAACTGCCAAGCCTTTGGGCACCACAACTCCAGGTGTACTAAAGAAGAACGTTGTGGTAAATGTGGCGACTCTGCATTCAAACATAACGAATCAGACTGTCCTAACGACCTCAAATGTACCAACATCACGCAAATTCAAAATTATGTGAAAAATTTAAAAAAGAAAAAGAAATCATAACAGTTAAATATACACAAAACATTCCCTTTCCAGAAGCAAGAAAATTAATTGAAGAAGAATATAAAATTTCAAGTCCGACCTCTTACGCATCTATTCTCAAAACAACAGCAACACACACAGAATGCAGGGATGCAAGTACGCAATACGAACCACAGCCAGAAATTCAAAATACAAAGAATACTTCCTCAGTATCAAATCCAAACAAAAGTCAACAAACACAACTTAACAAACCAAAATTAAACTTTTCACCTAATCAAACTTTTACATTTAAATCAAACACAAAACCGGCAGGCTCTGGCAATGTCAAGAGCATGTCAATTTCTCAGAATTGGAAAGAGGGTTCTTCTAAGACTGTGAAGTCTAGAAGTTTCCCAGTCGTGAAGCCTAATACATCCTCGGTTGGAAGGCCTAGTGCTGCTCCGGCTAAGGAAGTTGGAAAGCCTAGTGCTGCTCCAACTAAGGAAGTTGGAAAGCCTAGTGCTTCTCCAACTGGGGAGCACAAGGAGCAGCCGAAGGTGTCTAATGGCCCTATTGAGCTGCATAACAAATTCGAACAGCTTATGGACATTTCAGAGCCGGCAGCTGCACTGCCACTTCCATCCTCTCATGAAAGGTTAGTTGAGGTGCCACTTCAGCTGACTTCTTCCGGGGAGGAGGATCCATCAGTGGAGATGTCGCTGCTTGAGTCTCCTAAGACCTCTCCTAAATCTAAGGCCAAAAATAAAAACAAAATTAAAAATCGCCTTAGCGCTAAATAATGGGTAAAACTAATAAGATCATTCAATGGAATTGTCGAGGTTTGAAACCAAATTATGATGAAATCAGCTTAATTTTAAATGAACACAACCCTATTGCCTTTTGTCTTCAAGAAACATTCTTGAAGACAAGTGATAATGTATCTTTTAAACAATACTCACTATACAATCATATTTGTGATACCGGGGACAAGGCCACTGGTGGAGTTTCGATAATCGTTAATCGAAACATTCCTCACAGACCTGTTGCGTTGAAAACAAATTTGCAAGCTATTGCGGTCAGTGTTACTATGCACAGAGTCATAACAATATGTTCCTTATATTTGCCACCTAGTTCTTCACTAGACCCTAAAGATTTAAATCACCTAGTTGCACAATTGCCATCACCTTTTATACTCTTGGGCGATTTTAATGCACACAACTACATCTGGGGTTGTAAAGATATAAACGATAAAGGCAAGAAAATTGAGGATTTCTTAGCCAAAAACAATTTGTGTCTTTTTAATAATAAGTCACATACTTACTTACATCCTGCTACAGGCTCTCATTCTTCCATTGATTTAACAATATGCGATCCAACGCTTTTGATGGACTTTTCGTGGAGTGTTGGAGACGACCTCTGTGGAAGTGACCACTTCCCCATATTTTTGAAAATATCGGCCCTCCACTTCTCGAGAAAGCGCAACGATGGAAACTTCGCAAGGCTGATTGGACTACGTTTCAATCTCTTTGCGAGGAACAATTAAAGCCTTCCGTTTTCGAGGATGTCAAAGACGCAACTGCTCTTTTTACCAAAACTCTTCACGATATAGCTGATCAAACCATTCCAAAAACCTCGGCAAATCCTAAACTCCCACATAAACCATGGTACGACGATGACTGCAAAAAGGCAGTCAGCGATCGTAAAGCTGCATTAAATAATTTTAACTTGTGGCCAACTCAAACAAATTTAGATAACTTTAGAGTTTTTCGTGCGAAAGCCCGTCGTACTATTAAGGATAGCAAGAGGAAATCCTGGAGATCTTACGTCTCTAGGCTGAATTCTCGCTCATCTCTTAAGAAGACATGGGACATGGTCCGGAAAATAAGTAGTAAAGGCAATTCTAGTTCTGTAAATCATCTTAAAACAGATAATGGAGATATAACATCTGTCAAAGATATTACAAACACTTTGGCAGAAACTTTTTCAAAATATTCTTCTTCTGAAAATTGTCAACCAAATTTTCTGAAAAATAAGAAACTAAAAGAACAGAAGAAGCTGAACTTCAAGACAAAAAACTTGGAGAAATACAATAAACTATTCACTCTCAAAGAACTTCGAGAGTCCCTTAAAAAGGCTCATGATACATCAGCTGGTCCTGATGATATCCATTATCAATTACTAAAAAATTTACCTGAATCTTGTCTCTCTACCCTTCTAGATATATTTAATAAGGTTTGGGTGACGGGAAACTTCCCCGATTCTTGGCGGGAAGCAATCGTTATTCCAGTCCCCAAACCTGGAAAGGATCATACGGACCCAATAAATTATCGCCCTATTGCTTTAACGAGTTGTATATGTAAAACCATGGAACGAATGATTAATGAGTTTGGTACCTGGAGTCCAACAAGCTGATAACAAAGTATCAAAGTGGATTCCGGCGCCAACGAGGCACAACAGACAATCTCATTCGATTTGAATCATTTATTAGGGAAGCTTTCATAAAAAAAGAACATCTAGTCGCTGTATTTTTTGACTTGGAGAAAGCTTATGATACTGCATGGAAGTACGGTATTATGAATGATCTTCATGACCTTGGTCTTAGAGGCCGATTACCCATTTTTATTGAGAAATTCTTAGATGATAGACAATTTCGTGTCCGAATGGGTTCAACCCTCTCTGATATTCATGAACAGGATATGGGTGTTTCACAGGGCAGTATACTCTCTGTCACACTTTTTAATTTAAAGATTAACGGTATAGTAAAATGCATCAATCCAGGTGTGGATTGTTCGCTATACGTTGACGACTTTGTTATATGTTATCGTGCAAAAAACATGAATACTATCGAGAGACAATTACAACAATGTCTAAATAAACTTCAGACCTGGTCTGATGAAAATGGTTTTAAATTTTCTAAGTCTAAAACTAATTGTATGCACTTTTGTCAACTTCGTAAACATCATGAAGACCCTCATCTAACACTGGATGGGTCACCAATACCAGTAGTGGATGAGATAAAATTCCTTGGTCTTATTTTCGACCGTAAATTAACGTTTATACCACACCTTAAATACTTGAAGGCCAAATGCCTTAAAGCTCTTAACTTACTTAAAGTTGTTGCAAACACTAATTGGGGAGCAGATCGAAAAGTCCTGTTGCGACTTTACAGATCTCTTATCAGATCCAAGCTGGACTACGGCTCGATAGTATATGGATCGACTCGCAAGTCGTACTTGCAGATGCTCGACCCTATACATAATCAAGGATTACGACTCGCCTTAGGTGCCTTTCGTACATCACCAGCCGAATGTCTATATGTTGAAGCTAATGAACCATCACTGTCTCATAGACGGGACAAATTAGCTCTTCAATACGCCATTAAATTAAAGTCAAACCCTTCAACTTTCGATAATGTTTTTAATCCTAGTTGTGAACCTCTTTTTGATCGAAAACCGAAGGCCATTCGACCATTTGGTCTTCGTATTAAACCAAAATTAAGAGACACTGAAATCGACCTAAATTTGACTGCCAAGTACAAAGTACCACAAATTCCACCGTGGACTTTGGAAACACCAACAATTATTTTTGATCTTTGTAATAATAACAAATCCAGCACAGACCCTACTGTCTTTCAAAGCAAATTTAATGAAATTAAATCGAAAAACAGTAACTTTCAACATATCTACACAGATGGCTCTAAAGATGCAGATAAGGTAGCTGCAGCAGCTGTTGTTCACAAACACAACATAAAGAGCCGCCTGCCTGACAAGGTCTCTATCTTTTCAGCTGAACTAAAGGCAATTGAACTTGCCTTAAATTATATTCAGGAATCTGATGATGACCATTTTGTAATCTTTTCTGATTCCCTTTCATCTCTTCAAGCACTGGGTAATATGAAACATGATAACCCAGTTGTGCTTCAACTTTTAGAAAAGTACAATTCTCTTATAATTGATAATGTTATTATTTTCTGCTGGCTTCCAAGCCATGTAGGAATACGTGGTAATGATAGAGCTGATAGTGCTGCTAAGGCAGCATTAGATTTACATATAACTAATACCAAATTACCTTATACGGATTTTAAAAGTTGTATTAACATATATATTCGTAACTCTTGGCAAGCCGCTTGGGATTTGTCAGTTAACAATAAACTCCATCCAATTAAACCGTTACTCGGAGAATGCCGTTCTTCTAGAAGACCCATTCGTCGAGAGGAAGTTGTCCTAGCCCGGTGCAGGATAGGGCATACACGTTATACTCATTCATATTTATTACAAGGTGAGCAATTACCAGAATGTATACCCTGCTTTGCACCGTTAACGGTCAAACACATATTATTGGAATGTGTAGACTTTGATCCTATGCGTCAAAGGTACTACAATGTTAATACTATGAAAGAGTTATTTGATACTGTAGATTTTAGTCTTGTTTTAGATTTCCTGAAAGAGATCAGACTATATAAATCATTGTAATGTGTTCTTATATATATTTACTTGTTTATATACCCGTTGACGGGCATTTGTTGATTTACATACATAGTTTATATTACACCTGATCATCCCTTATTTTTTAATAGTTTTATCTTTATATATTTACATTAATTTTTAATTAATACTTTATTTTCATAATTTTTTGCGCACAATATGACCTATTTATGTGTCGACGTGCCGTAAAACACCATTCATTCATTCAAATCACAATGTACGAGGGAAATATCTACAAATTGTTTATTTGATATGTTCACCAAAGAAGATAACATTTGGAAATGACACAATAATGTCATTCAGTGTGTGTGTGTGTATGTGCGTGTGCTCGCGTGGTCCAGTCAATAGCACGGTGGAATTGTAATCCGGAGGACCCGGGTTCCTCCGTTGTCTAGGGGTTAATGACGTTTCCTTGTAAACCTTCTCGCCTCGAATCCAACTGGGAGCTCAGCTTGTAAGTCAGAAAATGTCGATTCTTACGGATGGTGGAAGGTATACAGTACAGGTTCTACCCATGACAAATGGAGTGGTCTGCTGCTACCACAAACAAATCGACCGCCATATTTGGACTTAAAGGGAGTACATCAGGCTTTTCAAAGGGGTCTAGAGGTCCGACTTAAAATTGACAAATAATGATATTTTCTATTTTAAAGCGCCTAAACATAATGAATGATGCTAAAAATGACCCCTTAGTTACAAGGAAATTAATTCTGTACAGTAATACGTGCTATCCTAGGTGACGCACCAGGGTTAATTTCAGCATTTTATGCCCGATTCCGTCCTAGCTATATGGTGTATTCCAAGTTTAAATCTTAGCAATATGGTTCGAACATCATATTTTGATGGATATAAGTGTTTTATCATGAATTGGAACATTTTTATAATTTAAGATATTTCTAGAAAAATCCTGATGTACCCCCTTTAAATGTGCCAAAAATACACAATTCAAACAAATGAAAGAGCGTATGTATGCAGCATAAAACAATACATTCTCATTCTCCTATTATGCATTCTACAACTCGCATTTCGTCACAGAAAGCATCGTTATAAGTAGTTCAGCATTTGAACGTTGTTACAGTTGACATCTCCGACTGACTGTACAACGTTCAGCGCAAGCGTATAGTAAAAATCGAGGATTATCGATAGGTGTTCATTTTGACGCGTAATTTATATTTCAATCTATATGTTATGTTAAAATAATGAACTATAATCACTCAAAAACAGATTTATTAAACATAATATGTGCAAAACGTTGAACGATATACAGTATAAATGTATTAAATTGCTAGTTTTGTTCTCATACATTTACTTTTGTTATCAAATCTCGACATCAATATCACGTGACTAAACGGTGTTAATTGATTGTTATCTACCCGTGTAATTTGGCAACTTCCCAACAGTTCATACCGCCCAAACTGCAAAAACGCTCACAGCCGTCATAATGTGTGTTACCCTTTGATTTTTACATTGTGTATGAAATAATATTAGCATTCATATCTCGGCCCAATTATAAAAGAATAACTTACATTATCATCACAAATGGCGTATTTAATATCATATGCTGCCAAAAAATCCACTGCAAAGCACAGCAAAGTGGAGGTCATGTAAGGGGCGGTGGGGGCGGATTAGTATAAGAAAGAACTTGTCTCAGGAATGAATGCTCCCTTTAAAAACATAAACACGGAGATGCCAAAATATTGTATTCATACACTCATTTCAATATAATCAACAAAAAAAAAAACTCACAATGTTAAAATGAAAATGCTTGAAATAAGTAACAAATAGATCAACAATTTTTTATAAATAAAAAAAATGGCACTTTAAACCCAAGACGTTGCTACTTAAATTGGAAATTTATTTATGTTGGAAAGTAGCAGATCTATATTAATGATATTATTATTGAAGGGACAAATGACAAGCTTGCTGATCTAACACGTTTTCTTTCCCACATGTAAACAAATAAAAATGTGTGTATTCATAAATATCACATTTTATTATATATTTAGTTACACATGTATTGAGCCCCATCGCTATTTTCCAATCACTGATATGTTTCACTGCTGGTACTACCTTTTAAATGTAAATTATTTTTTTTTAAATCCGATTGAATGTGCATCATTAGATTAATTTAAACTTATTTATTTTACATCGATTGTAATGAAAGCTCTCTGAACTTATTTTAATCACTCTAGATGTGTTCCTGGGTAAAACCAGTAAGTAGCAATGCATATAAGGTGTCTTACTCAGGGACACAACACATACATGTATAGTCATGGCGAGGATCAAATTAACCCACAACTTTTCAATCATGGTTCCGAAGCTCTACCACTTGACCACAATGCTCCAAATTGACTTAAGAAATGATTGGAAAAAGAGTATGAAAGGAGACATTTTGGTAGTTTTGAAAAATCTGTCGTTAAATTATTTAATTTGAATTAAGCTTCTTACCATAATTTCACTGAATCTGTCAATTATAAGGAATTGTGATCATTTTGACATGTCCTAATTTTTTCAAAAGCCTTTTTTTTATCATTAAATTGCAAATCTCGTTTACAATGAAAGTTTGCGAAAAAATATTATTTTTTTATTGGTTACTCGAATGTGTCCGTAACTGTTACTTTTTATGGACTTTGAAACATTTTTTACAGACACTTTGTGTGTTCGCGATATTTTTTTAAATCAAATCTGTTTGGAATTTAATATTTCTGGTACCAAAGGAACCGGGTAGGGTAGACCTTGGTTACTAAAAAAAGATACTTAAATTCTGTCCACTAGGCCTACTGTTTTATTTTTATATGACTTTATATACCCTGGTCCAAAACTTTTTTTACCGAGTATATATAATGAGTCTATAATAAAATTAAAAATAAAAGTAACATTTTGAGACATTTTTTTTTGGAAAACAACAACAGAAGAACTGAATAATTATATGAAAACTGTGTGAACAAAGTATAAAGTTTAAAACCGTTTTGTTTACTTATCTTCTGATTTGCAACAGTCTATTAAATCATTTAAGAATTATTTTATTCTTAGCATTTTGTGATTCTTGGTTTCAAGAAACTTATTACTCAATACTTAATCTGTTTGTCACAGCAATTAAAAGGCTCATTCAGTTGTGAGAACACACTGAGTTGCATGATAATAGCATGACGTGATGTCATAATACCAGGGTGTGATGCCATAATACCAGAAAGTGATGTCATGATAGAAACAACCAAATCAAAATATGAATGTTGTTGAATGTTGTTTAACGGCTCATCAACACAGTTTAGGTTATTTAGAGCCGCCCCAGAGAGAGGGGAATGATACATAGGAATCCGGGAACCTGCCCTACTCTTATTATCAAATAGATTCCTATGGTTCTTTAACGTGATCAGAGAAAGACCCGATACACGGGACCGCCCGGTTAACGTCCCCATCCGACGGACGAGGCTAAGGGAAAGTGTCTTGCCAAGAACACACCGACGGAACTCAGTGGCACCACGGAGGATTGAACCCGGGGCCTCCGGTTACAAATCCGCCGCGCTACTGACTGCGCTACGCCAGCCCTCAAATCAAAATATGAATGAAGCATTCTGATTGGTTCAGTGATAAAAACTGGACTAATGAAACCAGTTAATTTAAAGCTCATTACATTCTCAGAACAAACTAAGTTTTACTGGACATTGAGTAATGAACCCAGAAACACAAAATTCTAAAAATAAAATAATTCTAAAATGATTTAATAGACCGTTTTTAATGGTACTAAAATATATGGGTAACAAACTTCCCTGAACAAATTCTTCACTATGCTTACACTCGAAGTCGGAAAGGCAATTAAAATAAAATCAGGATTTTATTAAATTTTATTTTGATTTTAATTTGGGCAAAAATAGGGCAGGCTCTCCCGTAAACCAACAAATAAAAAACTCTGGCCTAACTCGCCAAATAATGACAACATTACACTACAAAACCGTTTATCAAAACTCGATCTATTCAGGCGTTCGGTCATATAATAATGTATATGCCAATTAAATGTATAGATTCATTCACAGTAGGGCTGTATTCATCAATGGATACACTTTTCAGGAAATGAACAGAAAAATGTACAACAAAAATAAACAGTTTTATTTTGGGGTTTCCTCACCATGCTCATGAAAACTAGTTAAACCGGAAATAGGTCGCTGTGAAGTGTTTTCCCTAAACATGTCCGACAGGCGTGTAGGCACGGATGGTATCCGTTGTCTTGTAAGTTTCTTTTCTGTTTTTTAATGAACTTATCTCGAAACGATTTTTAATAAAAACAAAACTTTTAACCTGAATTGAAACCGCGATTGCTTTGCTGACACAAGCAAATAAATTTATGTAAAAAAGGGTAATTTATTGTTATTTTGATATACTGATAAAAATAAGTTTTGCAAGTAAATAACATATAAATCCTGTGGACTAGATTCTAGGATATGTGTAGAAGCGGTCATGGACAATATAACTTACATAATTATCAGTTGTATTAAGGGAATAAGTCTCAAAAGAAATATGCGAAAACAATAGCAACATGCGGTAATCTACAGGTTTTACAGAAATTATTATTTCACTCTATTTCAATGTAAAGGGAGGTGATTTCACAAATGGTAAACTTTTGTTCCTTACATGTATATCTTTATAATGGCAAGGAAAGTGTCGATTGTATAACTTGATATTATACCTCACAATTACACTCCTGTATAAATTGCCCATACCCTTAGCGTGAAGCATTTTTTACTGTTCACCGGTAAACAATTTTTACTGATACACAATTGTGACGTCAAGGGAAGTATAACAAGAGGTCAATGACCGTGAAGCTCTACTGATAGGTTTTTGATAGCTAGATCAGCATTCCTGTGAAGTTTCATGAAAAATCTGTCAACTAGTTTCAGAGGAGTAGTCGCTACAAGTTTTCATTATATAACTCTATGTAAACAAAGATGGCCGCTGGCGGCCATGTTTAACGTCGCATCAAAATAATTTTCGACAAGGATCAACATCATTCCATACTGATCATTTTAGAAAAAGTCCAATAACAATATCACTTATAGTTTTCAAGAAGTACTCGCTACAAACTTTATTTTTAGCTGTGGCGGCCATCTTGAATTTCCGACCAACCTGAAATGTTGCTAGGATCATTTAGACTTCAAGAGCAACATTCCTGTGAAGTTTCATGGAAATCTGTTGAACAGTTTCAGGGGATTAGTCGCTACAATTTTTTACTAAATAACTCAATGTAAACAAAGATGGCCACTGGCCACAATGTTTAACGATTTTCGACAAGGACTAACATCATGTCATTTTGATCATTTTAGAAAAAAGTCCCATATCAATATCACCTAGAGTTTTCAAGAAGTAGTCGCTACAAACTTGTTTATAAAAATCTATTTTTAGATTTGGTGGCCATCTTGCATATCACATCAACATGAATTTTTGCTAGGATCAACTAGACTTCATAGGCAACATTTCTGTAAAGTTTCATGACAATCCATTCAGTAGTTTCAGAGGAGTAGTCGCTACAAAAAGAAGTTTACAGACAGACAGACGGACGACGGACACCGCACCACGGCATAAGTTCTGCTGATCTCTGATCAGTAGAGCTAAAAATAGGTTTTAGGTTTTTCCAATTACGACACGCTTTGCGCAATTGGAAATCAGTGGACGCTTATTAAAATACAGTTGAAGTTATGTCAGTCGTAAGATGATGGTAAGATATGTTGCTTATATTGTTAACATGTCGATATAATGTAAACATTTTTTCTCGGGATTTATTTTTCCTCATATATTTAAATTTTAATTTTAATCAAAACTTTTTTTTTCTCGGTAAAATAAATATTTAAAGGTGTACTGGTCGGGGGCCACTTTCCGTCACTTATGTAAACATAAACTAATTTTTCAGTATGTATCTTGACAATTTTTACTCTACTTTCTATTAGGGTACCTCTTCCTGGAAATTTGACACCACACTAGTTTGTTTTATATAAAGAGCATCAAGAATTGCAGCCACCGGTCCTGTGGGGACTATAGGTTTGCACCTTGTCTGTCTGTCCTTCCGAAATGCTGTCCGGGCCATATTTTTAATACTATAAGACTTTGAGATACCGAACTTGGTATGTGGATACATCTTGAGATAGTGGTGTGTCGCGTACCAAAATAAGGTCACTGTGACCTCTGTCATAGAAAATGCTTGTCCGGACCGTTTTTTCAATACTATAACACTTAGAGATACCAAACTTGGTATGTGAATACATCTTGGGATAGCGGAGTGTCGCGTACCAAAATAAGGTCATTGTGACCTTGATCTTTGACCTCCATCATAGAAAATGTCAGGAAAATGTTTGTCTGGGCCGGTGGGTGACTATGGATTGCCGGGACTAATTATCTAAGTGGCACGTGACCTTTGTATACATGTAAATAGACTAAAACTGAGAAATCATTTTGTTTACATGCCCAGTTTCCGTCATGTTTTTAATCGAGTGATAGATTCAACTAGGTCATGATACAGTAAAATTTTATGAATTAAAAACATATTTGCAAGTCTGTTGAACAATTTCATTGAAAAAATGGTATGTTTGCATTGTTCCACCATACACCACGATCGTTATGACAATGCACCTGGTAACGTCAATGTAATATTTTTCACGACGTCAATTTACGCTATAACAATGGGTAACTCTTTGGAAATCAAACAGTTGCCTCTCTTTGGTTAAAATATATTATCACGGTATATTTTAACTGCGTATGATAATATATTTTAACTGCGTCCGCTGTGTGATAAAAATATGGCCTTGTAACAATTTTAATTTTTTTATTTATTTATTACCGGGTATGCGGTAGTATGCGCATGCATCCCCAACGCCAAATAAGGAAGTAAGCATACTTTTCGGAGAAAGCCCTTTCATTTTTGTAACGCTTACATGTATTTACATTTTGGTTGTTTCTTTTGGTTTCAATCTTCAGTGCTAAATGACTGTCAATAAATAACAGTAATTTGCAGTGTAAAAACAGTTTTTAAATGAGGTAGACTAAAACTGGGCTTGGATGGAAACTGGCCCCTAATCAGTAGTGCATACTGTTTGTGGGAAAGTGTCCTAAATGCAAAACTTGAATGTTGACACTGCCATCACCGCTGCCTCTGTCGGAAAAACAACACCTATATTTCTTCAAAAAAAAACAAGTGAGATAATTCAGTTTCATCGACTTATTAATATGTACATGTAAGTTATTGCTATTTTAGAAATGTTTGTCCTCCCATGTTTACAAGCCAAACACATTATTGGACAGTTTTGCTGATATTCAATTATTTCATTTATATAAAAAAAATGTATGTACAGCTCAGTATGTGCGCTAGGATCTCCACCAGGATGTGAACCTGAATCTCTTTTCTCGAAAGAAAAGCATGCTTGCTTGCACTATAGAGATGCGTCTCTAACCGCACAAACCAAGTATACAACAAGAGGCCCAAGAGAGCCTGTATCGCTCTACTTGCTATATGGAGTCTTTGCTGGGGAACACGACAACATGTGCAACTAGGCTTGGTACTGGTCATTCCTGCCTAGTTTCACAGAAATCCAGGAACAAGAGGTCAATGACCTTGAAGCTCTGCTGATAGGTTTTGATAGCTAGATCAGCATTCCTGAGAAGTTTCATGAAAATCTGTCAAGTAGTTTCAGAGGAGTAGTCGCTACAACTTTTTACTATACAACTCTTGTAAAGTGTACAAAGATGACTGAGCCGGCAGCCATGTCCAACATCGAATCAAAATGATTTTCAACAAGCACCAACATGATGTCATGCTGATCATTTTAGAAGAAGTCCCATATCAATATCACTTATAGATTTCAAGAAGTAGTTGCTACAAATTTGTTTTTTAAAAATCTCTTTTTAGCCATTGCGGCATCTTGAATTTCTTGCCAACCGGAAATTGTACTAGGATCAATTATATATCAAGAGCAACATTCCTGTGAAGTTTCATGAAAATTTGGCAAGTAGTTTCAGAGGAGAAGTCGCTACACACTTTTACTACATAACTATGTAAACAAAGATGTCCGCTGGCGGCCATATTTAATGTTGAATCAAAATAATTTTCGACAAAGATCAACATTATGTCATGCTGATCATTTTAGAAAAAGTCCCATACCAATATCACTTATAACTTTCACTGAGTAGTCGTTACAAACTTTTTTTTAAAAAAATCTCTATGTAAACAAAGATGTCTGCTGGTAGCCATGTTTAACGTTGAATCAAAACGATTTTCGTCAATCATGTCATTCTGATCATATTAGAAAAAGTCCCAGATCAATATCACTTATAGTTTTCAGGAGGTAGTCACTACAATTATTTATTTTTTTAAATCTATTATTAACCGTGGTGGCCATCTTGAATTTCCGGCTGACCTGAAATTTAGCTAGGGCCAAAAAAAAAAGGTTTGTTTCTGGTCTTCTGACCGACCCTATTTTTAAGGTCCCGACCCTAAACTTTTTAGGGCATGAAAAAATAAAAATAATTTTTTTTTTAGGTTTTTAAGGCATGTTGTTGAACTCATATTATGTAATATGTTCAAGAAAACATGTTTGATGTTCTTGATTTGAATTTATTATAGTAGCATTACTTCTAAACAAAAAAATAAAAAATTCCTACCCTAAACTTTTTAGGGCACAAAAAAAGTTTTTTGTTTTTTTTTAGGTTTTTAAGGCATGTTGTGGAACACTCATATTATGTAATATGTTCAAGAAAACATATGTTTGATGTTCTTGATTTGAATTTAGTATATTAGCATTAATTCTAAACAAAAAAATAAAAAACAAAAAAATCCTACCTAATTCTTTTTGGGAAAAGACCAGAAACAGAATTATTTTTTTTGACCTAGGATCAACTAGACATCAAGAGCAACATTCCTGTGAAGTTTCATGATAATCCGTCAAGTAGTTTCAGAGGAGTAGTCGCTACATTTTTAATTATATAACTCTATGTAATCAAAGATGTCCGCTGGCAGCCATCTTTAACGTCGAATCAAAATAATTTTCGACAAGGATCAACATCATGTCATGCTGATCATTTTATCATCTTGACTTTCTGGCCGACCTGAAATTTTGCTAGACATCAAGTGCAACATTCCTGTCAAGTTTCATAAAAATCCATCAGGTAGTATATAATTCTTGTAAACAAAAATGACTGCTGGCACCCATGTTTAACGTCGAATCACAACAATTTTCAACAATGACCAACATCATGTCATGCTGATCATTTTAGAAAAAGTCCCATAGCAATATCACTTAGGCCAAATAAATTTATATGTGTGGTTCCGGTTTCCTGACCGACCTCATTTTTATGGGTCGACCCTAAACATTTTATGCAAAAATAAATAAAAAATAAATAATAATAACGAGCTGTCGGAGAACAGCGCAGCTCGACTATTCGATTTTTCGGAGAATAATAAATTTATAGCTAGTATATACCATCAGAAAACAAGGCTACAACAATGTGGAGTGGGGTTGGAAGCACAACATAACTATGTGTAAGAATTGATCAGAACTACACAGAAATATGTAAAAAAAAAAAAATCTGAGTTTTGAGTGGGGTGCGGGATGGGGGTGGGAGAGAGGCGGGGTGGTTGGTGGGGGGAGTGGGGGTGGTGAGGGCAACATATATGTGTAAGAAGATTTGTAAGGATTCACCAAAACAACACAAAAATATGTAAAAAAATTAAAAAAATAGAGTTTAAGTGGGGGTGTGGTAGAGGCGTAGGGTGGGGAGGGCAACATATATGTGTAAGAATTGACCAAAAGAACACAGAAATATGTAAAAAAAAAAGAAAAAAGAAAAAAAAGAGTTTCGAGTGTAAGTGCGTGTGTGTGTGTGTGGGGGGGGGGGGGAGGGGGCGGTGAGAGAAGCAGGAGGTGGGTGGGAAGGAGCAACATGTGTAAGAATTGACCAAAAGACACAGAAATATGTAAAAAAAAAAAAAAAAATCGGGTTTTAAGTGTGTGGTGTGTGTGTGTGTGTGGGGGGGGGGGGGGGGGGAATTTATATGTAAAATAAAAAATAATAATAATTTCCAGTGGGGGTGGGGTAGGGGGGGGAGCGGCGGTGAGAGGCGGGAGTGTGTTGTTGGAGGACGAGGGGAGGGGGCAACATATAGGTGTAAGAATTGACTAAAACAACAAGAAATATGTAAAAAAAATATATAGATTTTTAAGTTGGTTTTGGGGGAGGGGGGGGGTGGGGAGAGGCGGGAGTGGGGGGGAGGTGAGGGGCAACATATATGTGTAAGAATTGACTAAAACAACAAAGAAATATGTTTAAAAAAATATATATAGATTTTCAAGTGGGGTGAGAGGCGGGAGTGGGTTGTGGGGGGCAACACATATATGTAAAAAAAAAAAGTTTCAAGTACGGGTGGGATGGTGGGGAGCGGGGGTGACAGGCGGGAGTGGGTTGTGGTGGGGGGGAGGGGGGGTGGGGGGACGGGGGGGGCGAATTGACTAAAACAACAAAGAAATATGTAAAAAATAAAAAATAAATTAAAGTGGGGGGAGGGGCGGGGCAACATATATGTGTGCGAAATATAAAAAGAGCGGACAGGGAAAGTAGCATTCAAGGAGGACAGTCAACCACAAAACACAGAAAAAAACATGGAAACAGACAAACAAGAAGGCAAAAGTAATAATAAAAGTAAACGACATCACAAACACAAAAGGGTTGAAAATAGGGCTACCGCCTTGGAACGGTCAGTGACAAAGTAGGCCACTGGAGGTTTAAACCGGTTCTAGGGTGCACCAAACCTCACACTTACCCTACTGTCATCCCATTAAAACAGGACAGTGTAAATAAAGAAATCCCCGCCATGATCTAATCTCAAATTGACTAAAACAACAACAAAATATGTAAAAAAAAGAAAAAGTTTGAACTGGGGGTGGGGTGAGAGGCGTGGGGGTGGGGAGGTGGGGGCAACATATATGTGTAAGAATTGACTAAAACACAGAAATATTTAAAAAAAAAAAAAAGAGTGGGGGAGGGGGGTGGGGGTTGGGGGGTGGAGGAGGGAGCCCATGCCCCCAATATGGGTGAAGTAATAAGATGCATAATGCTATAAC
>JAWPHD010023257.1:0-22605 GCA_037043455.1 Cyrtodaria siliqua | reverse complement strand
CAAACCTGTATCAAGACACAACGTTAATCGCTTCTCAAGTGAGCCCAGAAGTTGCATGTACAAGCCATGACAAGCCAACAATGCGTTCCACCGTATGTTTTTCATATGTATACGTACTTTCAACAGATATGCACAAGTCAGAAATGAAACGGGCACTCTTTGGCACGCATAATGATACTTGTTGACATTTCATTGCCAAGGGACGTAATACGTGTACGGGAAAATAGGATAAACAGAGATAACTTAGATTTTTACGCGATCTGATAGTACATATGATTATTATTCATAATAGTAATACGTATAGAATATGTACAATATTATCTGGCTTGTTGTTATGATTGTTAATATTGCTATTGTTATAATTATTGCAGCAAACCTGTATCAAGACACAACGTTAATCGCTTCTCAAGTGAGCCCAGAAGTTGCATGTACAAGCCATGACAAGCCAACAATGCGTTCCACCGTAAGTTTTTCATATGTATACGTACTTTCAACAGATATGCACAAGTCAGAAATGAAACGGGCACTCTATGGCACGCATAATGATACTTGTTGACATTTCATTGCCAAGGGACGTAATACGTGTACGGGAAAATAGGATAAACAGAGATAACTTAGATTTTTACGCGATCTGATAGTACATATGATTATTATTCATAATAGTAATACGTATAGAATATGTACAATATTATCTGGCTTGTTGTTATGATTGTTAATATTGCTATTGTTATAATTATTGCAGCAAACCTGTATCAAGACACAACGTTAATCGCTTCTCAAGTGAACCCAGAAGTTGCATGTACAAGCCATGACAAGCCAACAATGCGTTCCACCGTAAGTTTTTCATATGTATACGCACTTTCAACAGATATGCACACATCAGAAATGAAACGTGCACTCTATGGCACGCAGAATGATACTTGTTGACATTTCATTGCCAAGGGACGTAATACGTGTACGGGAAAATAGGATAAACAGAGATAACTTAGATTTTTACGCGATCTGATAGTACATATGATTATTATTCATAATAGTAATACGTATAGAATATGTACAATATTATCTGGCTTGTTGTTATGATTGTTAATATTGCTATTGTTATAATTATTGCAGCAAACCTGTATCAAGACACAACGTTAATCGCTTCTCAAGTGAGCCCAGAAGTTGCATGTACAAGCCATGACAAGCCAACAATGCGTTCCACCGTAAGTTTTTCATATGTATACGTACTTTCAACAGATATGCACAAGTCAGAAATGAAACGGGCACTCTATGGCACGCATAATGATACTTGTTGACATTTCATTGCCAAGGGACGTAGTACGTGTACGGGAAAATAGGAGAAAAAGAGATAACTTAGATTTTTACGCGATCTGATAGTACATATGATTATTATTCATAATAGTAATACGTATATAATATGTACAATATTATCTGGCTTGTTATTATGATTGTTAATATGACTATTGTTATAATTATTGCAGCAAACCTGTATCAAGACACAACGTTAATCGCTTCTCAAGTGAGCCCAGAAGTTGCATGTACAAGCCATGACAAGCCAACAATGCGTTCCACCGTAAGTTTTTCATATGTATACGTACTTTCAACAGATATGCACAAGTCAGAAATGAAACGGGCACTCTATGGCACGCAGAATGATACTTGTTGACATTTCATTGCCAAGGGACGTAGTACGTGTACGGGAAAATAGGATAAAACACAGATAACTTAGATTTTTACGCGATCTGATAGTACATATGATTATTATTCATAATAGTAATACGTATAGAATATGTACAGTATTATCTGGCTTGTTGTTATGATTGTTAATATGACTATTGTTATAATTATTGCAGCAAACCTGTATCAAGACACAACGTTAATCGCTTTTCAAGTGAGCCCAGAAGTTGCATGTACAAGCCATGACAAGCCAACAATGCGTTCCACCGTAAGTTTTTCATATGTATACGTACTTTCAACAGATATGCACAAGTCAGAAATGAAACGGGCACTCTATGGCACGCAGAATGATACTTGTTGACATTTCATTGCCAAGGGACGTAATACGTGTACGGGAAAATAGGATAAACAGAGATAACTTAGATTTTTACGCGATCTGATAGTACATATGATTATTATTCATAATAGTAATACGTATAGAATATGTACAATATTATCTGGCTTGTTGTTATGATTGTTAATATGACTATTGTTATAATTATTGCAGCAAACCTGTATCAAGACACAACGTTAATCGCTTTTCAAGTGAGCCCAGAAGTTGCATGTACAAGCCATGACAAGCCAACAATGCGTTCCACCGTAAGTTTTTCATATGTATACGCACTTTCAACAGATATGCACACATCAGAAATGAAACGTGCACTCTATGGCACGCAGAATGATACTTGTTGACATTTCATTGCCAAGGGACGTAATACGTGTACGGGAAAATAGGATAAACAGAGATAACTTAGATTTTTACGCGATCTGATAGTACATATGATTATTATTCATAATAGTAATACGTATAGAATATGTACAATATTATCTGGCTTGTTGTTATGATTGTTAATATTGCTATTGTTATAATTATTGCAGCAAACCTGTATCAAGACACAACGTTAATCGCTTCTCAAGTGAGCCCAGAAGTTGCATGTACAAGCCATGACAAGCCAACAATGCGTTCCACCGTAAGTTTTTCATATGTATACGTACTTTCAACAGATATGCACAAGTCAGAAATGAAACGGGCACTCTATGGCACGCAGAATGATACTTGTTGACATTTCATTGCCAAGGGACGTAATACGTGTACGGGAAAATAGGATAAACAGAGATAACTTAGATTTTTACGCGATCTGATAGTACATATGATTATTATTCATAATAGTAATACGTATAGAATATGTACAATATTATCTGGCTTGTTGTTATGATTGTTAATATTGCTATTGTTATAATTATTGCAGCAAACCTGTATCAAGACACAACGTTAATCGCTTCTCAAGTGAGCCCAGAAGTTGCATGTACAAGCCATGACAAGCCAACAATGCGTTCCACCGTAAGTTTTTCATATGTATACGTACTTTCAACAGATATGCACAAGTCAGAAATGAAACGGGCACTCTATGGCACGCAGAATGATACTTGTTGACATTTCATTGCCAAGGGACGTAATACGTGTACGGGAAAATAGGATAAACAGAGATAACTTAGATTTTTACGCGATCTGATAGTACATATGATTATTATTCATAATAGTAATACGTATAGAATATGTACAATATTATCTGGCTTGTTGTTATGATTGTTAATATTGCTATTGTTATAATTATTGCAGCAAACCTGTATCAAGACACAACGTTAATCGCCTCTCAAGTGAGCCCAGAAGTTGCATGTACAAGCCATGACAAGGCAACAATGCGTTCCACCGTAAGTTTTTCATATGTATACGCACTTTCAACAGATATGCACACATCAGAAATGAAACGTGCACTCTATGGCACGCAGAATGATACTTGTTGACATTTCATTGCCAAGGGACGTAATACGTGTACGGGAAAATAGGATAAACAGAGATAACTTAGATTTTTACGCGATCTGATAGTACATATGATTATTATTCATAATAGTAATACGTATAGAATATGTACAATATTATCTGGCTTGTTGTTATGATTGTTAATATTGCTATTGTTATAATTATTGCAGCAAACCTGTATCAAGACACAACGTTAATCGCTTCTCAAGTGAACCCAGAAGTTGCATGTACAAGCCATGACAAGCCAACAATGCGTTCCACCGTAAGTTTTTCATATGTATACGCACTTTCAACAGATATGCACACATCAGAAATGAAACGTGCACTCTATGGCACGCAGAATGATACTTGTTGACATTTCATTGCCAAGGGACGTAATACGTGTACGGGAAAATAGGATAAACAGAGATAACTTAGATTTTTACGCGATCTGATAGTACATATGATTATTATTCATAATAGTAATACGTATAGAATATGTACAATATTATCTGGCTTGTTGTTATGATTGTTAATATTGCTATTGTTATAATTATTGCAGCAAACCTGTATCAAGACACAACGTTAATCGCTTCTCAAGTGAGCCCAGAAGTTGCATGTACAAGCCATGACAAGGCAACAATGCGTTCCACCGTAAGTTTTTCATATGTATACGCACTTTCAACAGATATGCACACATCAGAAATGAAACGTGCACTCTATGGCACGCAGAATGATACTTGTTGACATTTCATTGCCAAGGGACGTAATACGTGTACGGGAAAATAGGAGAAACAGAGATGACTTAGATTTTTACGCGATCTGATAGTACATATGATTATTATTCATAATAGTAATACGTATAGAATATGTACAATATTATCTGGCTTGTTGTTATGATTGTTAATATTGCTATTGTTATAATTATTGCAGCAAACCTGTATCAAGACACAACGTTAATCGCTTCTCAAGTGAACCCAGAAGTTGCATGTACAAGCCATGACAAGCCAACAATGCGTTCCACCGTAAGTTTTTCATATGTATACGCACTTTCAACAGATATGCACACATCAGAAATGAAACGTGCACTCTATGGCACGCAGAATGATACTTGTTGACATTTCATTGCCAAGGGACGTAATACGTGTACGGGAAAATAGGATAAACAGAGATAACTTAGATTTTTACGCGATCTGATAGTACATATGATTATTATTCATAATAGTAATACGTATAGAATATGTACAATATTATCTGGCTTGTTGTTATGATTGTTAATATTGCTATTGTTATAATTATTGCAGCAAACCTGTATCAAGACACAACGTTAATCGCTTCTCAAGTGAGCCCAGAAGTTGCATGTACAAGCCATGACAAGCCAACAATGCGTTCCACCGTAAGTTTTTCATATGTATACGTACTTTCAACAGATATGCACAAGTCAGAAATGAAACGGGCACTCTATGGCACGCATAATGATACTTGTTGACATTTCATTGCCAAGGGACGTAGTACGTGTACGGGAAAATAGGAGGAACAGAGATAACTTAGATTTTTACGCGATCTGATAGTACATATGATTATTATTCATAATAGTAATACGTATAGAATATGTACAATATTATCTGGCTTGTTGTTATGATTGTTAATATGACTATTGTTATAATTATTGCAGCAAACCTGTATCAAGACACAACGTTAATCGCTTCTCAAGTGAGCCCAGAAGTTGCATGTACAAGCCATGACAAGCCAACAATGCGTTCCACCGTAAGTTTTTCATATGTATACGTACTTTCAACAGATATGCACAAGTCAGAAATGAAACGGGCACTCTATGGCACGCAGAATGATACTTGTTGACATTTCATTGCCAAGGGACGTAATACGTGTACTTGAAAATAGGATAAAACAGAGATAACTTAGATTTTTACGCGATCTGATAGTACATATGATTATTATTCATAATAGTAATACGTATAGAATATGTACAGTATTATCTGGCTTGTTGTTATGATTGTTAATATGACTATTGTTATAATTATTGCAGCAAACCTGTATCAAGACACAACGTTAATCGCTTTTCAAGTGAGCCCAGAAGTTGCATGTACAAGCCATGACAAGCCAACAATGCGTTCCACCGTAAGTTTTTCATATGTATACGTACTTTCAACAGATATGCACAAGTCAGAAATGAAACGGGCACTCTATGGCACGCAGAATGATACTTGTTGACATTTCATTGCCAAGGGACGTAATACGTGTACGGGAAAATAGGATAAACAGAGATAACTTAGATTTTTACGCGATCTGATAGTACATATGATTATTATTCATAATAGTAATACGTATAGAATATGTACAATATTATCTGGCTTGTTGTTATGATTGTTAATATGACTATTGTTATAATTATTGCAGCAAACCTGTATCAAGACACAACGTTAATCGCTTTTCAAGTGAGCCCAGAAGTTGCATGTACAAGCCATGACAAGCCAACAATGCGTTCCACCGTAAGTTTTTTCATATGTATACGCACTTTCAACAGATATGCACACATCAGAAATGAAACGTGCACTCTATGGCACGCAGAATGATACTTGTTGACATTTCATTGCCAAGGGACGTAATACGTGTACGGGAAAATAGGATAAACAGAGATAACTTAGATTTTTACGCGATCTGATAGTACATATGATTATTATTCATAATAGTAATACGTATAGAATATGTACAATATTATCTGGCTTGTTGTTATGATTGTTAATATGACTATTGTTATAATTATTGCAGCAAACCTGTATCAAGACACAACGTTAATCGCTTTTCAAGTGAGCCCAGAAGTTGCATGTACAAGCCATGACAAGCCAACAATGCGTTCCACCGTACGTTTTTCATATGTATACGCACTTTCAACAGATATGCACACATCAGAAATGAAACGTGCACTCTATGGCACGCAGAATGATACTTGTTGACATTTCATTGCCAAGGGACGTAATACGTGTACGGGAAAATAGGATAAACAGAGATAACTTAGATTTTTACGCGATCTGATAGTACATATGATTATTATTCATAATAGTAATACGTATAGAATATGTACAATATTATCTGGCTTGTTGTTATGATTGTTAATATTGCTATTGTTATAATTATTGCAGCAAACCTGTATCAAGACACAACGTTAATCGCTTCTCAAGTGAGCCCAGAAGTTGCACGTACAAGCCATGACAAGCCAACAATGCGTTCCACCGTAAGTTTTTCATATGTATACGTACTTTCAACAGATATGCACAAGTCAGAAATGAAACGGGCACTCTATGGCACGCAGAATGATACTTGTTGACATTTCATTGCCAAGGGACGTAATACGTGTACGGGAAAATAGGATAAAACAGAGATAACTTAGATTTTTACGCGATCTGATAGTACATATGATTATTATTCATAATAGTAATACGTATAGAATATGTACAGTATTATCTGGCTTGTTGTTATGATTGTTAATATGACTATTGTTATAATTATTGCAGCAAACCTGTATCAAGACACAACGTTAATCGCTTTTCAAGTGAGCCCAGAAGTTGCATGTACAAGCCATGACAAGCCAACAATGCGTTCCACCGTAAGTTTTTATAATGTATACGCAATTTCAACAGATATGCACACATCAGAAATGAAACGTGCACTCTATGGCACGCAGAATGATACTTGTTGACATTTCATTGCCAAGGGACGTAAAACGTGTACGGGAAAATAGGATAAACAGAGATAACTTAGATTTTTTACGCGATCTGATAGTACATATGATTATTATTCATAATAGTAATACGTATAGAATATGTACAATATTATCTGGCTTGTTGTTATGATTGTTAATATGACTATTGTTATAATTATTGCAGCAAACCTGTATCAAGACACAACGTTAATCGCTTTTCAAGTGAGCCCAGAAGTTGCATGTACAAGCCATGACAAGCCAACAATGCGTTCCACCGTAAGTTTTTCATATGTATACGTACTTTCAACAGATATGCACAAGTCAGAAATGACACGGGCACTCTATGGCACGCAGAATGATACTTGTTGACATTTCATTGCCAAGGGACGTAATACGTGTACGGGAAAATAGGATAAACAGAGATAACTTAGATTTTTACGCGATCTGATAGTACATATGATTATTATTCATGATAGTAATACGTATAGAATATGTACAATATTATCTGGCTTGTTGTTATGATTGTTAATATGACTATTGTTATAATTATTGCAGCAAACCTGTATCAAGACACAACGTTAATCGCTTTTCAAGTGAGCCCAGAAGTTGCATGTACAAGCCATGACAAGCCAACAATGCGTTCCACCGTAAGTTTTTCATATGTATACGCACTTTCAACAGATATGCACACATCAGAAATGAAACGTGCACTCTATGGCACGCAGAATGATACTTGTTGACATTTCATTGCCAAGGGACGTAATACGTGTACGGGAAAATAGGATAAACAGAGATAACTTAGATTTTTACGCGATCTGATAGTACATATGATTATTATTCATAATAGTAATACGTATAGAATATGTACAATATTATCTGGCTTGTTGTTATGATTGTTAATATTGCTATTGTTATAATTATTGCAGCAAACCTGTATCAAGACACAACGTTAATCGCTTCTCAAGTGAGCCCAGAAGTTGCATGTACAAGCCATGACAAGCCAACAATGCGTTCCACCGTAAGTTTTTCATATGTATACGCACTTTCAACAGATATGCACACATCAGAAATGAAACGTGCACTCTATGGCACGCAGAATGATACTTGTTGACATTTCATTGCCAAGGGACGTAATACGTGTACGGGAAAATAGGATAAACAGAGATAACTTAGATTTTTACGCGATCTGATAGTACATATGATTATTATTCATAATAGTAATACGTATAGAATATGTACAATATTATCTGGCTTGTTGTTATGATTGTTAATATTGCTATTGTTATAATTATTGCAGCAAACCTGTATCAAGACACAACGTTAATCGCTTCTCAAGTGAACCCAGAAGTTGCATGTACAAGCCATGACAAGCCAACAATGCGTTCCACCGTAAGTTTTTCATATGTATACGTACTTTCAACAGATATGCACAAGTCAGAAATGAAACGGGCACTCTATGGCACGCAGAATGATACTTGTTGACATTTCATTGCCAAGGGACGTAATACGTGTACGGGAAAATAGGATAAACAGAGATAACTTAGATTTTTACTCGATCTGATAGTACATATGATTATTATTCATAATAGTAATACGTATAGAATATGTACAATATTATCTGGCTTGTTGTTATGATTGTTAATATGACTATTGTTATAATTATTGCAGCAAGCCTGTATCAAGACACAACGTTAATCGCTTCTCAAGTGAGCCCAGAAGTTGCATGTACAAGCCAGACAAGCCAACAGTGCGTTCCACCGTAAGTTTTTCATATGTATACGTACTTTCAACAGATATGCACAAGTCAGAAATGAAACGGGCACTCTATGGCACGCAGAATGATACTTGTTGACATTTCATTGCCAAGGGACGTAATACGTGTACGGGAAAATAGGAGCAACAGAGCTAACTTAGATTTTTACGCGATCTGATAGTACATATGATTATTATTCATAATAGTAATACGTATAGAATATGTACAATATTATCTGGCTTGTTGTTATGATTGTTAATATGACTATTGTTATAATTATTGCAGCAAGCCTGTATCAAGACACAACGTTAATCGCTTCTCAAGTGAGCCCAGAAGTTGCATGTACAAGCCATGACAAGCCAACAGTGCGTTCCACCGTAAGTTTTTCATATGTATACGTACTTTCAACAGATATGCACAAGTCAGAAATGAAACGGGCACTCTATGGCACGCAGAATGATACTTGTTGACATTTCATTGCCAAGGGACGTAATACGTGTACGGGAAAATAGGAGCAACAGAGCTAACTTAGATTTTTACGCGATCTGATAGTACATATGATTATTATTCATAATAGTAATACGTATAGAATATGTACAATATTATCTGGCTTGTTGTTATGATTGTTAATATGACTATTGTTATAATTATTGCAGCAAGCCTGTATCAAGACACAACGTTAATCGCTTCTCAAGTGAGCCCAGAAGTTGCATGTACAAGCCATGACAAGCCAACAGTGCGTTCCACCGTAAGTTTTTCATATGTATACGTACTTTCAACAGATATGCACAAGTCAGAAATGAAACGGGCACTCTATGGCACGCAGAATGATACTTGTTGACATTTCATTGCCAAGGGACGTAATACGTGTACGGGAAAATAGGAGCAACAGAGCTAACTTAGATTTTTACGCGATCTGATAGTACATATGATTATTATTCATAATAGTAATACGTATAGAATATGTACAATATTATCTGGCTTGTTGTTATGATTGTTAATATGACTATTGTTATAATTATTGCAGCAAGCCTGTATCAAGACACAACGTTAATCGCTTCTCAAGTGAGCCCAGAAGTTGCATGTACAAGCCATGACAAGCCAACAGTGCGTTCCACCGTAAGTTTTTCATATGTATACGTACTTTCAACAGATATGCACAAGTCAGAAATGAAACGGGCACTCTATGGCACGCAGAATGATACTTGTTGACATTTCATTGCCAAGGGACGTAATACGTGTACGGGAAAATAGGAGCAACAGAGCTAACTTAGATTTTTACGCGATCTGATAGTACATATGATTATTATTCATAATAGTAATACGTATAGAATATGTACAATATTATCTGGCTTGTTGTTATGATTGTTAATATGACTATTGTTATAATTATTGCAGCAAGCCTGTATCAAGACACAACGTTAATCGCTTCTCAAGTGAGCCCAGAAGTTGCATGTACAAGCCATGACAAGCCAACAGTGCGTTCCACCGTAAGTTTTTCATATGTATACGTACTTTCAACAGATATGCACAAGTCAGAAATGAAACGGGCACTCTATGGCACGCAGAATGATACTTGTTGACATTTCATTGCCAAGGGACGTAATACGTGTACGGGAAAATAGGAGCAACAGAGCTAACTTAGATTTTTACGCGATCTGATAGTACATATGATTATTATTCATAATAGTAATACGTATAGAATATGTACAATATTATCTGGCTTGTTGTTATGATTGTTAATATGACTATTGTTATAATTATTGCAGCAAGCCTGTATCAAGACACAACGTTAATCGCTTCTCAAGTGAGCCCAGAAGTTGCATGTACAAGCCATGACAAGCCAACAGTGCGTTCCACCGTAAGTTTTTCATATGTATACGTACTTTCAACAGATATGCACAAGTCAGAAATGAAACGGGCACTCTATGGCACGCAGAATGATACTTGTTGACATTTCATTGCCAAGGGACGTAATACGTGTACGGGAAAATAGGAGCAACAGAGCTAACTTAGATTTTTACGCGATCTGATAGTACATATGATTATTATTCATAATAGTAATACGTATAGAATATGTACAATATTATCTGGCTTGTTGTTATGATTGTTAATATGACTATTGTTATAATTATTGCAGCAAGCCTGTATCAAGACACAACGTTAATCGCTTCTCAAGTGAGCCCAGAAGTTGCATGTACAAGCCATGACAAGCCAACAGTGCGTTCCACCGTAAGTTTTTCATATGTATACGTACTTTCAACAGATATGCACAAGTCAGAAATGAAACGGGCACTCTATGGCACGCAGAATGATACTTGTTGACATTTCATTGCCAAGGGACGTAATACGTGTACGGGAAAATAGGAGCAACAGAGCTAACTTAGATTTTTACGCGATCTGATAGTACATATGATTATTATTCATAATAGTAATACGTATAGAATATGTACAATATTATCTGGCTTGTTGTTATGATTGTTAATATGACTATTGTTATAATTATTGCAGCAAGCCTGTATCAAGACACAACGTTAATCGCTTCTCAAGTGAGCCCAGAAGTTGCATGTACAAGCCATGACAAGCCAACAGTGCGTTCCACCGTAAGTTTTTCATATGTATACGTACTTTCAACAGATATGCACAAGTCAGAAATGAAACGGGCACTCTATGGCACGCAGAATGATACTTGTTGACATTTCATTGCCAAGGGACGTAATACGTGTACGGGAAAATAGGAGCAACAGAGCTAACTTAGATTTTTACGCGATCTGATAGTACATATGATTATTATTCATAATAGTAATACGTATAGAATATGTACAATATTATCTGGCTTGTTGTTATGATTGTTAATATGACTATTGTTATAATTATTGCAGCAAGCCTGTATCAAGACACAACGTTAATCGCTTCTCAAGTGAGCCCAGAAGTTGCATGTACAAGCCATGACAAGCCAACAGTGCGTTCCACCGTAAGTTTTTCATATGTATACGTACTTTCAACAGATATGCACAAGTCAGAAATGAAACGGGCACTCTATGGCACGCAGAATGATACTTGTTGACATTTCATTGCCAAGGGACGTAATACGTGTACGGGAAAATAGGAGCAACAGAGCTAACTTAGATTTTTACGCGATCTGATAGTACATATGATTATTATTCATAATAGTAATACGTATAGAATATGTACAATATTATCTGGCTTGTTGTTATGATTGTTAATATGACTATTGTTATAATTATTGCAGCAAGCCTGTATCAAGACACAACGTTAATCGCTTCTCAAGTGAGCCCAGAAGTTGCATGTACAAGCCATGACAAGCCAACAGTGCGTTCCACCGTAAGTTTTTCATATGTATACGTACTTTCAACAGATATGCACAAGTCAGAAATGAAACGGGCACTCTATGGCACGCAGAATGATACTTGTTGACATTTCATTGCCAAGGGACGTAATACGTGTACGGGAAAATAGGAGCAACAGAGCTAACTTAGATTTTTACGCGATCTGATAGTACATATGATTATTATTCATAATAGTAATACGTATAGAATATGTACAATATTATCTGGCTTGTTGTTATGATTGTTAATATGACTATTGTTATAATTATTGCAGCAAGCCTGTATCAAGACACAACGTTAATCGCTTCTCAAGTGAGCCCAGAAGTTGCATGTACAAGCCATGACAAGCCAACAGTGCGTTCCACCGTAAGTTTTTCATATGTATACGTACTTTCAACAGATATGCACAAGTCAGAAATGAAACGGGCACTCTATGGCACGCAGAATGATACTTGTTGACATTTCATTGCCAAGGGACGTAATACGTGTACGGGAAAATAGGAGCAACAGAGCTAACTTAGATTTTTACGCGATCTGATAGTACATATGATTATTATTCATAATAGTAATACGTATAGAATATGTACAATATTATCTGGCTTGTTGTTATGATTGTTAATATGACTATTGTTATAATTATTGCAGCAAGCCTGTATCAAGACACAACGTTAATCGCTTCTCAAGTGAGCCCAGAAGTTGCATGTACAAGCCATGACAAGCCAACAGTGCGTTCCACCGTAAGTTTTTCATATGTATACGTACTTTCAACAGATATGCACAAGTCAGAAATGAAACGGGCACTCTATGGCACGCAGAATGATACTTGTTGACATTTCATTGCCAAGGGACGTAATACGTGTACGGGAAAATAGGAGCAACAGAGCTAACTTAGATTTTTACGCGATCTGATAGTACATATGATTATTATTCATAATAGTAATACGTATAGAATATGTACAATATTATCTGGCTTGTTGTTATGATTGTTAATATGACTATTGTTATAATTATTGCAGCAAGCCTGTATCAAGACACAACGTTAATCGCTTCTCAAGTGAGCCCAGAAGTTGCATGTACAAGCCATGACAAGCCAACAGTGCGTTCCACCGTAAGTTTTTCATATGTATACGTACTTTCAACAGATATGCACAAGTCAGAAATGAAACGGGCACTCTATGGCACGCAGAATGATACTTGTTGACATTTCATTGCCAAGGGACGTAATACGTGTACGGGAAAATAGGAGCAACAGAGCTAACTTAGATTTTTACGCGATCTGATAGTACATATGATTATTATTCATAATAGTAATACGTATAGAATATGTACAATATTATCTGGCTTGTTGTTATGATTGTTAATATGACTATTGTTATAATTATTGCAGCAAGCCTGTATCAAGACACAACGTTAATCGCTTCTCAAGTGAGCCCAGAAGTTGCATGTACAAGCCATGACAAGCCAACAGTGCGTTCCACCGTAAGTTTTTCATATGTATACGTACTTTCAACAGATATGCACAAGTCAGAAATGAAACGGGCACTCTATGGCACGCAGAATGATACTTGTTGACATTTCATTGCCAAGGGACGTAATACGTGTACGGGAAAATAGGAGCAACAGAGCTAACTTAGATTTTTACGCGATCTGATAGTACATATGATTATTATTCATAATAGTAATACGTATAGAATATGTACAATATTATCTGGCTTGTTGTTATGATTGTTAATATGACTATTGTTATAATTATTGCAGCAAGCCTGTATCAAGACACAACGTTAATCGCTTCTCAAGTGAGCCCAGAAGTTGCATGTACAAGCCATGACAAGCCAACAGTGCGTTCCACCGTAAGTTTTTCATATGTATACGTACTTTCAACAGATATGCACAAGTCAGAAATGAAACGGGCACTCTATGGCACGCAGAATGATACTTGTTGACATTTCATTGCCAAGGGACGTAATACGTGTACGGGAAAATAGGAGCAACAGAGCTAACTTAGATTTTTACGCGATCTGATAGTACATATGATTATTATTCATAATAGTAATACGTATAGAATATGTACAATATTATCTGGCTTGTTGTTATGATTGTTAATATGACTATTGTTATAATTATTGCAGCAAGCCTGTATCAAGACACAACGTTAATCGCTTCTCAAGTGAGCCCAGAAGTTGCATGTACAAGCCATGACAAGCCAACAGTGCGTTCCACCGTAAGTTTTTCATATGTATACGTACTTTCAACAGATATGCACAAGTCAGAAATGAAACGGGCACTCTATGGCACGCAGAATGATACTTGTTGACATTTCATTGCCAAGGGACGTAATACGTGTACGGGAAAATAGGAGCAACAGAGCTAACTTAGATTTTTACGCGATCTGATAGTACATATGATTATTATTCATAATAGTAATACGTATAGAATATGTACAATATTATCTGGCTTGTTGTTATGATTGTTAATATGACTATTGTTATAATTATTGCAGCAAGCCTGTATCAAGACACAACGTTAATCGCTTCTCAAGTGAGCCCAGAAGTTGCATGTACAAGCCATGACAAGCCAACAGTGCGTTCCACCGTAAGTTTTTCATATGTATACGTACTTTCAACAGATATGCACAAGTCAGAAATGAAACGGGCACTCTATGGCACGCAGAATGATACTTGTTGACATTTCATTGCCAAGGGACGTAATACGTGTACGGGAAAATAGGAGCAACAGAGCTAACTTAGATTTTTACGCGATCTGATAGTACATATGATTATTATTCATAATAGTAATACGTATAGAATATGTACAATATTATCTGGCTTGTTGTTATGATTGTTAATATGACTATTGTTATAATTATTGCAGCAAGCCTGTATCAAGACACAACGTTAATCGCTTCTCAAGTGAGCCCAGAAGTTGCATGTACAAGCCATGACAAGCCAACAGTGCGTTCCACCGTAAGTTTTTCATATGTATACGTACTTTCAACAGATATGCACAAGTCAGAAATGAAACGGGCACTCTATGGCACGCAGAATGATACTTGTTGACATTTCATTGCCAAGGGACGTAATACGTGTACGGGAAAATAGGAGCAACAGAGCTAACTTAGATTTTTACGCGATCTGATAGTACATATGATTATTATTCATAATAGTAATACGTATAGAATATGTACAATATTATCTGGCTTGTTGTTATGATTGTTAATATGACTATTGTTATAATTATTGCAGCAAGCCTGTATCAAGACACAACGTTAATCGCTTCTCAAGTGAGCCCAGAAGTTGCATGTACAAGCCATGACAAGCCAACAGTGCGTTCCACCGTAAGTTTTTCATATGTATACGTACTTTCAACAGATATGCACAAGTCAGAAATGAAACGGGCACTCTATGGCACGCAGAATGATACTTGTTGACATTTCATTGCCAAGGGACGTAATACGTGTACGGGAAAATAGGAGCAACAGAGCTAACTTAGATTTTTACGCGATCTGATAGTACATATGATTATTATTCATAATAGTAATACGTATAGAATATGTACAATATTATCTGGCTTGTTGTTATGATTGTTAATATGACTATTGTTATAATTATTGCAGCAAGCCTGTATCAAGACACAACGTTAATCGCTTCTCAAGTGAGCCCAGAAGTTGCATGTACAAGCCATGACAAGCCAACAGTGCGTTCCACCGTAAGTTTTTCATATGTATACGTACTTTCAACAGATATGCACAAGTCAGAAATGAAACGGGCACTCTATGGCACGCAGAATGATACTTGTTGACATTTCATTGCCAAGGGACGTAATACGTGTACGGGAAAATAGGAGCAACAGAGCTAACTTAGATTTTTACGCGATCTGATAGTACATATGATTATTATTCATAATAGTAATACGTATAGAATATGTACAATATTATCTGGCTTGTTGTTATGATTGTTAATATGACTATTGTTATAATTATTGCAGCAAGCCTGTATCAAGACACAACGTTAATCGCTTCTCAAGTGAGCCCAGAAGTTGCATGTACAAGCCATGACAAGCCAACAGTGCGTTCCACCGTAAGTTTTTCATATGTATACGTACTTTCAACAGATATGCACAAGTCAGAAATGAAACGGGCACTCTATGGCACGCAGAATGATACTTGTTGACATTTCATTGCCAAGGGACGTAATACGTGTACGGGAAAATAGGAGCAACAGAGCTAACTTAGATTTTTACGCGATCTGATAGTACATATGATTATTATTCATAATAGTAATACGTATAGAATATGTACAATATTATCTGGCTTGTTGTTATGATTGTTAATATGACTATTGTTATAATTATTGCAGCAAGCCTGTATCAAGACACAACGTTAATCGCTTCTCAAGTGAGCCCAGAAGTTGCATGTACAAGCCATGACAAGCCAACAGTGCGTTCCACCGTAAGTTTTTCATATGTATACGTACTTTCAACAGATATGCACAAGTCAGAAATGAAACGGGCACTCTATGGCACGCAGAATGATACTTGTTGACATTTCATTGCCAAGGGACGTAATACGTGTACGGGAAAATAGGAGCAACAGAGCTAACTTAGATTTTTACGCGATCTGATAGTACATATGATTATTATTCATAATAGTAATACGTATAGAATATGTACAATATTATCTGGCTTGTTGTTATGATTGTTAATATGACTATTGTTATAATTATTGCAGCAAGCCTGTATCAAGACACAACGTTAATCGCTTCTCAAGTGAGCCCAGAAGTTGCATGTACAAGCCATGACAAGCCAACAGTGCGTTCCACCGTAAGTTTTTCATATGTATACGTACTTTCAACAGATATGCACAAGTCAGAAATGAAACGGGCACTCTATGGCACGCAGAATGATACTTGTTGACATTTCATTGCCAAGGGACGTAATACGTGTACGGGAAAATAGGAGCAACAGAGCTAACTTAGATTTTTACGCGATCTGATAGTACATATGATTATTATTCATAATAGTAATACGTATAGAATATGTACAATATTATCTGGCTTGTTGTTATGATTGTTAATATGACTATTGTTATAATTATTGCAGCAAGCCTGTATCAAGACACAACGTTAATCGCTTCTCAAGTGAGCCCAGAAGTTGCATGTACAAGCCATGACAAGCCAACAGTGCGTTCCACCGTAAGTTTTTCATATGTATACGTACTTTCAACAGATATGCACAAGTCAGAAATGAAACGGGCACTCTATGGCACGCAGAATGATACTTGTTGACATTTCATTGCCAAGGGACGTAATACGTGTACGGGAAAATAGGAGCAACAGAGCTAACTTAGATTTTTACGCGATCTGATAGTACATATGATTATTATTCATAATAGTAATACGTATAGAATATGTACAATATTATCTGGCTTGTTGTTATGATTGTTAATATGACTATTGTTATAATTATTGCAGCAAGCCTGTATCAAGACACAACGTTAATCGCTTCTCAAGTGAGCCCAGAAGTTGCATGTACAAGCCATGACAAGCCAACAGTGCGTTCCACCGTAAGTTTTTCATATGTATACGTACTTTCAACAGATATGCACAAGTCAGAAATGAAACGGGCACTCTATGGCACGCAGAATGATACTTGTTGACATTTCATTGCCAAGGGACGTAATACGTGTACGGGAAAATAGGAGCAACAGAGCTAACTTAGATTTTTACGCGATCTGATAGTACATATGATTATTATTCATAATAGTAATACGTATAGAATATGTACAATATTATCTGGCTTGTTGTTATGATTGTTAATATGACTATTGTTATAATTATTGCAGCAAGCCTGTATCAAGACACAACGTTAATCGCTTCTCAAGTGAGCCCAGAAGTTGCATGTACAAGCCATGACAAGCCAACAGTGCGTTCCACCGTAAGTTTTTCATATGTATACGTACTTTCAACAGATATGCACAAGTCAGAAATGAAACGGGCACTCTATGGCACGCAGAATGATACTTGTTGACATTTCATTGCCAAGGGACGTAATACGTGTACGGGAAAATAGGAGCAACAGAGCTAACTTAGATTTTTACGCGATCTGATAGTACATATGATTATTATTCATAATAGTAATACGTATAGAATATGTACAATATTATCTGGCTTGTTGTTATGATTGTTAATATGACTATTGTTATAATTATTGCAGCAAGCCTGTATCAAGACACAACGTTAATCGCTTCTCAAGTGAGCCCAGAAGTTGCATGTACAAGCCATGACAAGCCAACAGTGCGTTCCACCGTAAGTTTTTCATATGTATACGTACTTTCAACAGATATGCACAAGTCAGAAATGAAACGGGCACTCTATGGCACGCAGAATGATACTTGTTGACATTTCATTGCCAAGGGACGTAATACGTGTACGGGAAAATAGGAGCAACAGAGCTAACTTAGATTTTTACGCGATCTGATAGTACATATGATTATTATTCATAATAGTAATACGTATAGAATATGTACAATATTATCTGGCTTGTTGTTATGATTGTTAATATGACTATTGTTATAATTATTGCAGCAAGCCTGTATCAAGACACAACGTTAATCGCTTCTCAAGTGAGCCCAGAAGTTGCATGTACAAGCCATGACAAGCCAACAGTGCGTTCCACCGTAAGTTTTTCATATGTATACGTACTTTCAACAGATATGCACAAGTCAGAAATGAAACGGGCACTCTATGGCACGCAGAATGATACTTGTTGACATTTCATTGCCAAGGGACGTAATACGTGTACGGGAAAATAGGAGCAACAGAGCTAACTTAGATTTTTACGCGATCTGATAGTACATATGATTATTATTCATAATAGTAATACGTATAGAATATGTACAATATTATCTGGCTTGTTGTTATGATTGTTAATATGACTATTGTTATAATTATTGCAGCAAGCCTGTATCAAGACACAACGTTAATCGCTTCTCAAGTGAGCCCAGAAGTTGCATGTACAAGCCATGACAAGCCAACAGTGCGTTCCACCGTAAGTTTTTCATATGTATACGTACTTTCAACAGATATGCACAAGTCAGAAATGAAACGGGCACTCTATGGCACGCAGAATGATACTTGTTGACATTTCATTGCCAAGGGACGTAATACGTGTACGGGAAAATAGGAGCAACAGAGCTAACTTAGATTTTTACGCGATCTGATAGTACATATGATTATTATTCATAATAGTAATACGTATAGAATATGTACAATATTATCTGGCTTGTTGTTATGATTGTTAATATGACTATTGTTATAATTATTGCAGCAAGCCTGTATCAAGACACAACGTTAATCGCTTCTCAAGTGAGCCCAGAAGTTGCATGTACAAGCCATGACAAGCCAACAGTGCGTTCCACCGTAAGTTTTTCATATGTATACGTACTTTCAACAGATATGCACAAGTCAGAAATGAAACGGGCACTCTATGGCACGCAGAATGATACTTGTTGACATTTCATTGCCAAGGGACGTAATACGTGTACGGGAAAATAGGAGCAACAGAGCTAACTTAGATTTTTACGCGATCTGATAGTACATATGATTATTATTCATAATAGTAATACGTATAGAATATGTACAATATTATCTGGCTTGTTGTTATGATTGTTAATATGACTATTGTTATAATTATTGCAGCAAGCCTGTATCAAGACACAACGTTAATCGCTTCTCAAGTGAGCCCAGAAGTTGCATGTACAAGCCATGACAAGCCAACAGTGCGTTCCACCGTAAGTTTTTCATATGTATACGTACTTTCAACAGATATGCACAAGTCAGAAATGAAACGGGCACTCTATGGCACGCAGAATGATACTTGTTGACATTTCATTGCCAAGGGACGTAATACGTGTACGGGAAAATAGGAGCAACAGAGCTAACTTAGATTTTTACGCGATCTGATAGTACATATGATTATTATTCATAATAGTAATACGTATAGAATATGTACAATATTATCTGGCTTGTTGTTATGATTGTTAATATGACTATTGTTATAATTATTGCAGCAAGCCTGTATCAAGACACAACGTTAATCGCTTCTCAAGTGAGCCCAGAAGTTGCATGTACAAGCCATGACAAGCCAACAGTGCGTTCCACCGTAAGTTTTTCATATGTATACGTACTTTCAACAGATATGCACAAGTCAGAAATGAAACGGGCACTCTATGGCACGCAGAATGATACTTGTTGACATTTCATTGCCAAGGGACGTAATACGTGTACGGGAAAATAGGAGCAACAGAGCTAACTTAGATTTTTACGCGATCTGATAGTACATATGATTATTATTCATAATAGTAATACGTATAGAATATGTACAATATTATCTGGCTTGTTGTTATGATTGTTAATATGACTATTGTTATAATTATTGCAGCAAGCCTGTATCAAGACACAACGTTAATCGCTTCTCAAGTGAGCCCAGAAGTTGCATGTACAAGCCATGACAAGCCAACAGTGCGTTCCACCGTAAGTTTTTCATATGTATACGTACTTTCAACAGATATGCACAAGTCAGAAATGAAACGGGCACTCTATGGCACGCAGAATGATACTTGTTGACATTTCATTGCCAAGGGACGTAATACGTGTACGGGAAAATAGGAGCAACAGAGCTAACTTAGATTTTTACGCGATCTGATAGTACATATGATTATTATTCATAATAGTAATACGTATAGAATATGTACAATATTATCTGGCTTGTTGTTATGATTGTTAATATGACTATTGTTATAATTATTGCAGCAAGCCTGTATCAAGACACAACGTTAATCGCTTCTCAAGTGAGCCCAGAAGTTGCATGTACAAGCCATGACAAGCCAACAGTGCGTTCCACCGTAAGTTTTTCATATGTATACGTACTTTCAACAGATATGCACAAGTCAGAAATGAAACGGGCACTCTATGGCACGCAGAATGATACTTGTTGACATTTCATTGCCAAGGGACGTAATACGTGTACGGGAAAATAGGAGCAACAGAGCTAACTTAGATTTTTACGCGATCTGATAGTACATATGATTATTATTCATAATAGTAATACGTATAGAATATGTACAATATTATCTGGCTTGTTGTTATGATTGTTAATATGACTATTGTTATAATTATTGCAGCAAGCCTGTATCAAGACACAACGTTAATCGCTTCTCAAGTGAGCCCAGAAGTTGCATGTACAAGCCATGACAAGCCAACAGTGCGTTCCACCGTAAGTTTTTCATATGTATACGTACTTTCAACAGATATGCACAAGTCAGAAATGAAACGGGCACTCTATGGCACGCAGAATGATACTTGTTGACATTTCATTGCCAAGGGACGTAATACGTGTACGGGAAAATAGGAGCAACAGAGCTAACTTAGATTTTTACGCGATCTGATAGTACATATGATTATTATTCATAATAGTAATACGTATAGAATATGTACAATATTATCTGGCTTGTTGTTATGATTGTTAATATGACTATTGTTATAATTATTGCAGCAAGCCTGTATCAAGACACAACGTTAATCGCTTCTCAAGTGAGCCCAGAAGTTGCATGTACAAGCCATGACAAGCCAACAGTGCGTTCCACCGTAAGTTTTTCATATGTATACGTACTTTCAACAGATATGCACAAGTCAGAAATGAAACGGGCACTCTATGGCACGCAGAATGATACTTGTTGACATTTCATTGCCAAGGGACGTAATACGTGTACGGGAAAATAGGAGCAACAGAGCTAACTTAGATTTTTACGCGATCTGATAGTACATATGATTATTATTCATAATAGTAATACGTATAGAATATGTACAATATTATCTGGCTTGTTGTTATGATTGTTAATATGACTATTGTTATAATTATTGCAGCAAGCCTGTATCAAGACACAACGTTAATCGCTTCTCAAGTGAGCCCAGAAGTTGCATGTACAAGCCATGACAAGCCAACAGTGCGTTCCACCGTAAGTTTTTCATATGTATACGTACTTTCAACAGATATGCACAAGTCAGAAATGAAACGGGCACTCTATGGCACGCAGAATGATACTTGTTGACATTTCATTGCCAAGGGACGTAATACGTGTACGGGAAAATAGGAGCAACAGAGCTAACTTAGATTTTTACGCGATCTGATAGTACATATGATTATTATTCATAATAGTAATACGTATAGAATATGTACAATATTATCTGGCTTGTTGTATGATTGT
>JAWPHD010023256.1:0-22608 GCA_037043455.1 Cyrtodaria siliqua | reverse complement strand
ATGCTATAAGAAATCCTAAACCAAAAGTATAGATGTATACAACAGCTTACATGTAAACCTAGATCTGCCTTTATTGCACATTGTATGGGCCATCACAATTTGGGTTACATGGGAGCCCAGAATTATCAGAAGACAAAATTACTTATCCAACCCTTTACAACATACTATAACGAAAACAATTCCAAAATTTAGTTCAGCTAGGACAAGAAATGTAAGAGATATAGACCTGTAAACACAGCTTACATGCAAAATTTGATGTGAAACAGACATATTTTAAGGGCTATCAGAATTTGGGTTCCTACTTAAGCAGCCCTTACTATAATGCTATAAGGAAGCTAATGGCCAAATTTGGTTGTGCTAGGGTAAGACTTGTAAGAGATATAGACTTGTAAACACAGCTTACACGCAAAATTTGATATGAAATGGGCACATTTTATGGGCTATCATAATTTGGGTTCTATGGGAGCCCATGGGTTACAGGAACCAATATTGCTTATGCAGCCCTTGAGATAATGCTATAAGGAAGCCCATGAACAGATTTGGTTGTGCTAGGATAAGAAATGTAAGAGATATAGACTTGTAAACACAGCTTACACGCAAACCTTGATGTGGGACGCCGACGCCGGGGTGATTACATAAGCTCTCTTATTCTTCGAATAGTCGAGCTAAAATTGGAGGTCACACTGGTTACTGATGCTTTTTATAACATCACTTTGCGCACTCAGTAATTTCTTGTTTCCAAATGCTGTGTGATCATTTTCATTTTTCAGAAAAATTTTCATTTCGACCTCTCTCAACTTAATTGTTCATAAAAAATTATGCAATATCTGATTTTTATCCAATAAATTATACAAACACATCGATATGGCATTGAAGCTTCGATGACAAAAAAAATTAACCCCGAATATACATTCATCAACAAAATCTATACTTTTGAAGTCTATGTTGGGTCAGTGTAGATGTAAGTGTGTATGAAGTTTGAATACTGTAAGGCTTTTGGTATGTAACTTATTGACAACAAGAAGCTTGGCCCTATATCGATCACCTGAGTACTGGCCCATTATCGATCACCTGAGTACTGGCCCATTATCGATCACCTGAGTACTGGCCCATTATCAAACTTCTTCGAAATCTTATGGTCATATACAATCTGTGCAAGTTTGGTTAAGATTGTTCAAGAAATGTGGCCTCTGTTGTGTTAACAACATTGATATAAAGACACTAACAAAGTTTGATAAAGATCAAATACAAAATGAAGGTGCTAGAGAGTAACCCCTGGGGCAGGGCCAAATGTGACCCCCGGGCTACATGTAATATATGAGAGCTGTGTGCCTTGTGGTTTCAGAGAAGAAGATTTTTTAAGTTTTTCCCTATACAAGTCTATGTAAAACATGTGACCCCTGAGGCGGTGCCAAATGTGACCCCAGGGTCACCATTTAAACAAACTTGGTAAAGGACCTTAAGCTTATAGTATAGTAAATGCAAAATATTAAACCTCTGGCTCTTGTAGTTTCAGAGAAAATGATTTGAATATTTTTTCCTACGTAAAACTGTGACGCCTGGGAGAGCCTCAGGGCCAAATTTGACCTCCAGGGTCACCTTTGAACAAACTTGGTAGAGGACCATTAGCTGATGAACATATTGCTGTCATACAGATGTAAGCATGTATGAAGTTTGGAAACTGTATGGCTTTTGGTATCTGAGAAACCGAGTTAATAAAAAACTTCAATGTAAAACTTCAATGTAAATTAACAAAGTACAAAGATAGGTCAAGGTTATTCGTATTGACCCATTTTTCATTGGAACATATCGCTGTCATGTAGTTATCAACATCTGTAAAGTTAGAAAGCTCTAATGCATCTAGCAATTTTACACACATACACACAATAACCCTTTAACTTGAGATGTCCACTGGATTCAGTCGAATGTGTATCCACTTGGCCACGGCATTTGAACCTAGAATTTAATATGATTTTACAGTCTTTGTTCACATGACATCACATCGACACTAATTAACACAGAAAATATAATATTCTTACCACTTCTAACTTTAATATTATTTGTTAAGATTAGTATACTTTTTCTTCAATGCTTCAAAGATGATAGTGCTGGTGTTATTGTTGGTCATGGTGGTGATTGTGGTGACGATGATGATGATGATGATGGTGGTGATAATGATGATGATGGTGATGATAGTGCTGGTGTTATTGTTGGTCATCATGTGGTGATTGTGGTGACGATGATGATGGTGATGGTGATGATGATGATGATGATGCTGATGATGATGATGATGATGGTGATGATGATGATAGTGCTGGTGTTATTGTTGGTCATCGTGTGGTGATTGTGGTGACGATGATGATGATGATGATGATGGTGATGATGATGGTGATGATAGTGCTGGTGTTATTGTTGGTCATGGTGGTGATTGTGGTGACGATGATGATGATTATGATGATGATGATGATGATGATGATAGTGCTGGTGTTATTGTTGGTCATCATGTGGTGATTGTGGTGACGATGATGATGATGATGATGATGATGATGATAGTGCTGGTGTTATTGTTGGTCATCATGTGGTGATTGTGGTGATGATGATGATGATGATGATGATGGTGGTGATGATGATGATGGTGATGATGATGATGGTGATGATGATGGTGGTGATGGTGATGATGATGATGATGGTGATGATGATGGTGATGATGATGGTGGTGATGATGATGATGATGATGATGATGATGATGATGATGATTTTGAAGATATAAATTATTATTATAAAATTAAGTGTTTTTTTTGGGGGGTTTTAATGGAAGTTATTGAATGTGGCTAAATGACATCCTTCAGTTCAATGTTCAGGGAAATCAAGGCTACCTCAGAGTGGGGAATTACCAAACGGAAGAATGTGACAAGTAAACAGCAATATACATCATATGACAGCAATGTATACTGCCTTGTACTTGTATTAACTTTACAATGTGTGTCTGTCACTAAAAAAAAATATAGTGAAAGTAAGATAACAAACAGGATAGGACTGGTTTAATCATATGGCATGTTACAATGTGTGTAAACATAAATAAGTGGAAACAGCTAATTAATAAAAACAGATAGTAAATACTCAGTAGGTCAAGTATATGTACTTCATGTGTCTCATTGTAGCTATAGCTCGCTGAAATTCCCTTTGTATTTGCAATGGTGTAAAACAACACCTGTCAGAATAAACTGTGTACTCTAACTATCAGTTATTGGAAGTTAGAGTATAGCTGACAGCTGACATGCTACAAAACAAATAGATGATCCAGTTGGTTGATTTAAATATCGAGATGGGCATACTTATACTAAGGTAAACTTATTGTTTTAAAAAATAAATTCATCAATGACCATTTCAATTTATTTTTAGAACATACTATAATTAAAATTGAGCCCTATAGAAAGATACATATTTTGCTAAATTTACCAAAATTAAAAAACAACAGAAAGTCAGCTGCTCTTACCTATAAGCCAAGAAAGGCACTTATTTTTACGTTGTTTTGAGCGCCCTCTAGACACCACTTCCAGTACGCTATCATCGTGGCTTGTGTTCAGGTTCTCGACAGAACCCGCGGCCCACAACTGTAGTGAGCCACGACGACGAGACGAAACAAAATCATCATCCATTAGTGAATGTTTCTCCACAAATAATATGTACTTTATATGTTAAGTAGCCATATATATCCACCAATATATGTATTATTAATTATTCACTTTTTCACTTTCAAAATATTCCTATCAAACTCCAGTATTTGGCCTGACTTGAGGGAGACAATTACAGTTGAGATACAGAACAAGAACTACATCCATTAATCTTTCATCAAGTTTACTAACACTGACTGTTAAATATTCAGTAATCTTAATTGCCACAAGGTCAGCGTTTAGGAACATTTACAATTTCAGTTAGAGTAGTAGTATGACAGAGTAGATCTAATCAAGCCACGAAACAGACACACCGTTGCTCCTCTGAAGTCTTTAAGTAGCGTCTGTGACAATGTGTATAGTTACTAACATCTACTAACATCGCGAGTACTGTCAGTTGTCACACACACTAGAATCAATAGTATCCAGTACTATCTACTACTGTATCGGCAGTAACAATTAAACCTGCGACAGCAAGACCAATATTGCTCTAGCAATCAGTATCTGTAGAACACACAATGTTGTCAGCTTTCACAAATGTCTGACTTTTCTACCGTATTGCTCTCTAATAGTGTCTGTATTTAATGATTTATTGGTTTGACCCAACAATTTAACATTGTTTTTTCTTTGACGAGAAGTTCTAATACTAATCAGGTACTCTTGTCACATTAAAAATCGTCTCACTCTGTTTCTTCATAATTTGATGATAACTGCCATGAAGTAAATTATAAATACAAGATTTTTTTATATTCATCAGTTTTTAATTATCCTAGCCTTACGATACTACCATTTTGGTGAGCTCTATTAAAACATATCCAGGGGTGTCATTAACTTTATAAGCAATCTCATTAAAATCAGACCCTTTATCACGCTACAATACTCTACACTACAAGGATCTGACAACACTCCATTGGAGGTCACGTCAGATGGACCTTACGATTAGCCAATCAGATTTCAGCCTACAAAATTGCTTAATATAGACTGCTTCACTGCGCATGTTGCGTTTCAGTAAAACGATGTGGAGCAGTCTACGCTCAGTATTGAAAGAGACAATGTCTGTAACTTTTAGCTTATAAAACACAAAATAATTACATTGACAAACATAATACACGGTCAATCATTATTGAATATTTACTGGAAAAAAAACAACAGAAAAGATTAATAGCAGTACAATTTTTTTTAACAAATTTCGTGAGATTGAACCCACACTAAAACGACACTCGTGGTTCAACAGTCAAGTTTGTTAATCAACTGAGGTAAGCGGGCCAGATGTACTATCACTTATTATTTAAAGTACTAATGTCGTAATAATTTCGGTGGAATATATATTTTCAAAACACATCTGGCAGCGCCCATGATTTTCTTTGTGTCTTGATATAAAACATGCCATTTAGTGCATTTCTTTGAATTTATCGTGCAATCCACAGCAATAACACACGAAGACTTTATCTTTATTCGGATATAGATCTATGTTTTATGTGGATTTGCGTTTGTTCAGTTCACTCGAACGTCATCTGAAGTGCATATGAAATGCGCAATTTCATTTGTTGAATTAAGTTGATCTTCTAATGAATATTGATTAGATGAAAGGTCGATCTGACGTGACCTACAAGGGAGATCCTATAGCGTAGAGAATCAAAGCGTAATTAGGATATGATTTTAATGAGATTGCTTTATAAGTAAGTGGCCCACAGAGCAGAGTTTGATTGATATAAAACACTAGTTTAAGTATTCATAATTGCCCGATAGACCAGTCAAAGTAGCAGTGTAAAATACCCACACGAAAATTTTAATGACACCTCCGCATATCTCTAGTCCATAAACTATTCGTGGAAACAAAAGCTCATTTTATATGGTAGCGGTAGTCGTTTGAGTGCATACTCCTACTCAAGATAATGCTATCAACACTTCATAGTCAAGTAGACTAATTATGTATTTGTTAGATGTTTATGGACAAACTCAGACTGGCATGCTTCATAATATTGTCATTAAATCGTTGTGGTAATTAAATCATCAAAACGCCTCCCACCATAACAAGCAACAGGAAATACCACCAACTGATGACTCCTACTAAATGTTTAAAAGGTGTTTTACATCATTTTTCCTGGGTAGAACGAGTACTGTATCCCCACAGCCATCCACAAGAATCAACACTTTCTCACTTACAAGTTCACTCCTACTAATTGTTTAATGATATCCTCAAACGGATAATAATAAAAAAAAAATATCCAAAAAGAAGTGTGTATATAAGTAAAAATTCAACAAAAAATATTCTATAAATCTGCAAAAACAAAAATAGGAAAACTCCTTTATCCCAGCACAAAGTTATGTAGAAATCAGAACATCAGCTGATATCAGAGGTATCCTTGACTATGTTTTAGTATGTTGATCAGTCATGTTACCAAAACAGCCTTCAGAAGACTCCAGAACTAACATTATTATACAAAACATCAATTTTATACCAGAATTCTCCCTGCAGAACTAGATAATATGACTACAGTACTGTCATGTAAACATGCTCTGGAGGAAGATCACAGAATCACAGATTGATTGAATTGAATTGGATTTTATAGTCGCACCAACAGCTAAGGTCATATGGCGACTTTCCAGCTTCCATTGGTGGAGGAAGACCCCAGGTGTCCCTCCGGGCAATTTTCGTGCACGGGCGGGCACCTGGGTAGAACCACCGACGTTCCGCAAGCCAGCTGGATAGCTTCCTCACATAAAGATTCCTAGGCCTCTGAGGGATCGAACCTACAGCGGTGAGGGGCAAGTGATTTCAAGTCAGAGACGTTAACCACTCGGCCACGGACGCCCCCTCCACAGAATCACAGATTACTAAGTATGTACCATAAACTGTATATTAAATACATTGTTATCTATTCAACTTTACCCCATCTTTGATACTATTGCAGTCTTTTAGACCCTAAACTTGCAGTTTTCTTTTGACATATTGGTAAATTTCTAGATCAGTTTCCTTTGATATAATTGCAATTTTCTAGATCATGTTATCAAACCACACAGTTTTCCTTTGATACAATTGCAGTTATCTAGATCCTGGTATCAAATCACAGTTTCCTTTGATATAATAAAATTTTCTAGATCGTGTTGTCAAATCAGTTTTCCTTTGATACAACTGCAGTTTTCTAGATCCTGTTGTCAAATCAGTTCCTTTGATATACTTGCAGTGTTCTAGACCCTGGTGTCAGTCACTTTGCTTTATAATGCTGTCATGGTATGAATTATTCATTTTAATTAAACCAGAGTGTAAAACAAGGACTGATCAATATCATATATGTCTCAGCTTCACCTAAATACAGTATGTCCTACTCAAGTATCTGCTGGTAAAAAATGAAACATTTATTTTTTCTTTAAAACATCCTGTATGTGACCAATCATGTATGTTAACAAGTTCCCATCCTGTTCTGTACATTTGTAAGACTGTGTAAGTGAAGGGTTAACAAACAATCTGTACTTGTCTCAGTTTACAAATAAACCTCAGATATGCAATCAAAGGCCAGACAAATATACATCAGCAGTCAATGACACCATGCTGCCCTATGACAACCAATGACACCATGCTGCCCTATGACAATGGATTTTTTGCCACTGGACACATCTTTATTGGTTTCAAAAAACACCATGCCCACCAACCTCCAGTTTCCAGAAACCAATGTGCCATCCCACCAATCTACATGATCAATAGGGGTCATCCTCTCACCACAGGCAGTTCACCTATGAATTTTCATGATATTTGCTTATGGGGAAGAGGAGTTATGGAGCGGACAAGGTTTTTCATTATCAGATGCTGGTGATCTTGACCTTTGACCTACTGACCATACAATCAATAAGGGTCGTCCTCTCACCACAGGCAGTTCACCTATGAAGTTTCATGAGATTTGCATATGGGGAAGAGGAGTTATGGAGCGGACAAGGTTTTTCATTATCGGATGCTGGTGATCTTGACCTTTGACCTACTGACCTCAAAATCAATAAGGGTCATCCTCTCACTACAGGCAGTTCACCTATGAAGTTTCATGATATTTGCTTATGGGGAAGAGGAGTTATGGAGCGGAAAAGGTTTTTCATTATCGGATGCTAGTGATCTTGACCTTTGGCCTACTGACCTCAAAATCAATAAGGGTCATTCTCTCACCACAGGCAGTTCACCTATGAAGTTTCATGATATTTGCTTATGGGGAAGAGGAGTTATGGAGAGGAAAAGGTTTTTATTATCGGATGCTGGTGATCTTGACCTTTGACCTACTGATCTCAAAATCATTAGTGGTCGTACTCTCACCACATGTAGTTCACCTATGAAGTTTCATGAGAGTTGCTTCTGGGTAGAGGAGTTATGGAGCAGACAAGGTTTTTAATTATCGTATGCTGGTGACCTTGACCTTTGACCTACTGACCTCAAAATAAATAGGGGTCATCCTCTCACCACAGGTAGTTCACCCATACAATTTCATGAGATTTGCTTCAAGGGGACAGGAGTTATGGAGCAGACAAGGTTTTTCATTATTGGGTTTGGTGATCTTGAACTTTGACCTACTGACCACAACATCAACAGGGGTCATCCTCTCACCACAGGCAGTTCACCTATAAAGTTTCATGAGATTTGCTTCATGGGGAGGAGTTATGGTGCAGACAAGGTTTTGCATTATTGGGTCCCGGTGACCTTGACCTTCGACCTACTCACCTCTGGTGACCTTGACCTTTGACCTACTGACCTCAAAATAAATAGGGGTCATCCTCTCACCACAGGTAGTTCACCCATAAAAGTTCATGAGATTTGCTTCAAGGGGACAGGAGTTATGGAGCAGACAAGGTTTTTCATTATTGGGTTTGGTGATCTTGAACTTTGACCTACTGACCACAACATCAATAGGGGTCATCCTCTCACCATAGGCAGTTCACCTATGAAGTTTCATGACATTTGCTTCAGGGGGAGAGGAGTTGTAGAGCGGACAAGGTTGCGTCTACAGACAGACGGATAGAGCGACCAATATACCCTCCTAAACTTCGTTTAGCGGGGGTATAAATACCCTGAATCTAGGTGTATGGTTCCCTGCTAAGGTATGACAATTCAAACACCCCCGAATGTAGTTGTATGGTTCCCTTTGCAGGTATGGGCATTCAAACATACCCTGAATCTACCTGTATGATTGGTTGTCTCCGTGGCTGAGTGGTGCGTTGTAACCCTTCTCGCACCTCACCGATGTGGGTTCTAATATCCCACTGGGAGCTCGACTTGTAAGTGAGGAAGTGCCGAATCTTACGGATGGTGGGAGGTGTACAGTACTGGTTCTACCCAGAAAAAGTGGGTGATCTGCCTCCACCAAAAAAAAATCGACCGTCATATATAACCTTACATCTGTTGAAAACGACGTAAAACACCATACAAACAAAAAACAAATCTGTATGGCTCCCTTATTCAGTATGACAATTTAAAAACACCCCAAATTTAGCTGTATGGTTCCCTTAGCAGGTATGACAATTCAAACATATCCCAAATATAGCTGTATGGTTCCCTTAGCGGGTATGACAATTCAAACATATCCCAAATATAGCTGTATGGTTCCCTTAGCGGGTATGACAATTCAAACATATCCCAAATATAGCTGTATGGTTCCCTTAGCGGGTATGACAATTCAAACATACCCAAAATCTCACAGCATGATGTATAAAAAAGACTACAACAAACAATTAATATTCAAATACTTCATCTGTAATTATACACATTTATCAGTCTACCGATTTCTGATTTGCATAAATTGGAAAGGTATTGATTTATTAAGCTAGTGCAATTGTATGTTTTTGCATCTCATTTGTGTCAATTTTTTAATGAAATATGACATGTTAGAATCATAGGAACATTAGAAAAACAATATACTCTTTGAGACAAAAAACACAAAAACAACACAAATCACTGTCACTCCTTAATGTAAAGGTGAGTTGATGGATATTTGTCACAGGATGACCTTAGTGGTTGGGCTAACTCAGGAAAGAATCAATGACGGTGAATGCATTTACATAAGTTTAATGCAACTTTTAAAATATGTTTAATATATATACAATTATCTAAAAAAACAAGCGAATACACAAATGAACTATGAAAAGAATGTTCTCCTGAACGTTTAAGACGTTCTTAGTATTGTTATAAATACTGAATGTCTAAGACACTAAAGTGTTGTTAAAGCTATAACAATGTTGATCTAGCGCGATAACTGTGATGCGCGAGAGCTCATGAAGATGATGATGCGCGAATTCAATGGATGATTGTCATCAAATGCCTTCTGTAAGGGTTGATGACGCGATGCAATGATAGTTAATCTCCACTGAGATTGTGAATGATATTCCTCCAGTGAGGACTGGTAACGGGCCCACCTTGTGTCCCGGGGGTTGTCGTTAGTAAAACCTGGCTGCGCAGGTACGGGGACCGTCTCCACCGCTTGTAACGTTAGTCGTGGAAGCTTAGCTCCACTCCTGGATATCCAAACCTAGATGGCTTACTCCAACCCTGGATGGCTTATATCCTGGATGGCTTATATCCTGGATGGCTTATTTCCAACCCTGGATGGCTTATATTCTGGATGGCATATATCCTGGATGGCTTAGGCTGTAATTATACATACGTTTTAGCTGTCGGTTTACAAACATAACAATCTTGCATAATTATCATTACCCAAACAAATCATTATTCAATCAATATATGTAAGCTGTACTAATGATGAGTAGCAATGTATACATATTCTACAACGCCATGTATACGCTATGTACGTCGCTGTTAATCAATGCCCCTAATACATGTAATATAAACATGATCAAATAACTCATATATTACACTCACTGAGTTATGTTTGCACGCAATGTTAACAATCGTGTATTACAATCACTGAGTTATACGCCAACGTTAACTAATGCACCTATTATCCACTGTTATCAAATTAATATTGTTTTACAATTAATGATCAATTACAATAATTACATCTAATAAAGTAACTTCAAAATCATATGCTAGTCTAAAGTTATGTTTGAGAAACATCAATGCTAACCGGATGTCGTAACCGCCAAACAAGATGGCGCCGCCCACTGAATACAAATATACGATAAAAGTTTGATAAAACTACTAACCACATGTTGCCTGTGAAATTTGCCGTCCAATCTCTGTTCCAACAAAGTACTATCGATTATCCCGGCGATAGCTAGAAGACAATGGGTTTTATAGCAAACATTACGCCCAAATCATTATTTCCCCCGTTCAGTCCGTGACAAACGTGGCTAAATCTACAGTATTGAATCTACACGACAGGCCCCTTATACAATTTTGCCGTTTAAGGAAAATATACCTATACGTTTACATGCATTAGCACAAAACTAAACTTATGACACGGCCTCTCTGGCGGCCACTTAAAATGTGCACGCTTTTACGTGTTACATGAATAGATCATGAATATTGTGAAATTGTTTCAACTCGAACAATAGATTTTGGGTGTAACCGATACAAGAGCTATATACGACCAGTACGCTCTACCCGTGACATTTTGTGACAACATCTCCCCACTTAAAGAAAGTGCTACACTTTTAAAATTCAACAAAATGATAATTAATATTTACACGTTAAGAAACTATTAATTCTTCTGAGCAAACGAGCGACAAAACGTACAAGCTGATCGCTCAATCGCTTGAGTATGTTAACTATTACCACTGCAGTTATAACCTAACTATAACATGTAATTACAATTTCAACACTATTCTACAATTGTACACTACCCTGTCGTAACATATACTACTATTGTACAATACACTGCAATACACTATTGTATTAAACCGGTCATTATGTGCGGCGACTTAAATAGTCTGCCCCAATATTGTCCTTTCCACGGTCTATTATACCGACTCTACTGTTGCTAATAACACTACTTCCTGCCACTACCAGAACTCCAACTTTACACATTGCATCCATCGCATTACCAGTATACTGTTTGCGAAATGGAGTAGGGTCTCTCGTTTCCCTAATCAACTTTGCTAAAGTGTGCTTAAAGCTACACTGCACTACATCTGTTGGTCTCGACTTATCGGACCGAACAGTACTACACTCAGAGTCTAAACGACTTACCTCTCGTTTCTCTGCTACACTAAGCATGCCCGATATATCTACATCGGCAGCTGTCTCCTTACCTACACTAGTGGGAAAATACATGGGACTAGTGTCCTCACTACTGTCTTCCTCACTATCCTCAATAACTGCAACATTAACTACGGTTAACACCCCTTGTTGCACATTATCGGTTCTACTTATATACTCTTTCAGCATATTCGCATGAAAGGTCTTTAACTTTCCGTTTATCTCGATACGGTAATCCATAGTGTTCACTATCCCTCTAACGTAAAACGGACCTTTCCATTGTAATAACAACTTGTTATTGTCGGTCGGGAGTAACAGTAACACCTGGTCATCTATCTTAAACTTCCTAGCTCTAGCTTTCTGGTCATAGTACCGTTTATACTTGGTACTTGCCTTAACTAACTGACTTTGAGCTATCTTACAAGTCTCCTCTAGTTTCTCCTTCAGATCTAAAACATACTGATATGTAGTCTTAACCTCATCACTATCTACTTCACCTGCCCACATCTCTCTAAGAATCCTCATGGGACCTCTAACTGACCTACCGTACAATAACTCAAACGGAGAGAATCCTAAACTCTCTTGTGGTACCTCTCTAAATGCAAACAATAAAGCATTGAGATACTTGTCCCAATCTTTGGGTCTCTCGGTACACATACGCCGTAACATTTGCTTTAACGTCCCGTTAAATCGTTCGACTAACCCGTTACACATAGGGTGATATGGTGTTGTCATGATTTGACGCAAAGACAATAACCTGCTTACTTCAGCCATAAGTTCTGACGTAAACTGTGACCCACAATCAGTCAGCATTTCCTCTGGTACACCTAGCCTACTGAACATATCAACTAATGCCTCAGCTACTCTCTCAGTTTCAATTGAGGGCAATGCTACTGCCTCCGGATACCTAGTTGCATAGTCTACCATGGTTAAAATGTACCTATTTTTCCTATCCGACACTGGAAAAATTGGTCCAACTATGTCTACGGCTACCCGCTTAAATGGTGTATCTATCAGTGGCATCTGACCTAAATGTACTTTGGTCACTCGACCTTTTGGTACTGTCCTTTGGCATACATCGCAGGACCTACAATACCTAGTTACATCTCCACTAACGCCTGGCCAATAAAATTCTGCCAATACTCTATCTGACGTTTTCTTTACGCCTAAATGACCTCCCATAATCGACTCATGAGCTACCTTAAGCACTGTCGTTCTATACTGGGTAGGAACCACTAATTGGTGAAACTGTCTACTACCACTATCTTCAAATTCTCTGTACAATAACCTATTCTTATGTACAAACTTACAACTACCGGACCCTTTACACTTCTTCACTACACCATCCTTGGCCTTCACCTTACAAGGACCTAATGACTCGTCTTGAGTTTGTGCTTCTATAAACTCCGCTTTGGATATGTCACCTACGGCTGCAGGAACCTTTAATTTTCTATAAGCCTGAGCTTGCTTCTGAACCTGCGCTCTAGTCTCTACGGCATTACTTATGCTACTTCTAAAATCGGACATTACCGGAAGTGCTGAACCATCTATGTTCCCTATCGTTAAATCATACATCGGGTCATCCATACATAGTGCCTCTGTAGTCCCTTTAAAGAAAGGTGTATCTACATCTATTCTCGCTATTGGCACGTGCTCTACCGACTTATTTAACAACATACACGGTGACTGTTTACCTACCAACTGGTCATCCGTAACTAAACTACGCCTAACTACCACACCTGTACAACCTGTATCCCTCATTACAATTACGTCCGTGCCGTTCACTCTACCATCTGCCGTTGGAAGATTTGCATACGGAAAGAGACATGTTCCGATCTTCGCCATTACACCATCCGATTTAACACAACAGCTACTACTCTCGGTTTTAATAACCGGACTATTACTACCTCTGCCTCTACCTCTACCTCGGTTTTGACCACCTCTACCTCTACCGAAATTCCATGGGTTGTTAAAACCTTGGTTCTGATTCCCTACATTGTTGTCCACTCTACTATTTTCACTGAAATTGTCTACGACAGCGGACACTTTCACCGCTTTCCTACACTCATGTGAAGCATGATTCCCATTACAGTGACGACAACGAATAAAAGGTCTACCTATGTTACCACTATTGCTACCTCCTCTAGCACCCATCGAACTACCACCACCTCTATAGTTTCCACTCTGGCCTTTCTGTTTATGATCGTCCCCTTGCCTATCTCTAAAAGTTCTGTCTTTCGACACTACATTATGAGCTCCACCTCTAGCCTCGGCAAACTGATCTGCTTGTGTTGCCATTTCTCCTACACTAGTAAGTTTTCTTTCTTTAAGAAATAAGAACAGATCTCTACTACAAACATTGAATAGCTGGTCACGCAACAAGAAATCTATGAGGCCCTGATAAGTCTGCGCTACCTTCCCTAACTCTAACCACCTATCTAAGTAATTTCTAGATCTACTAATGAACTGAATAAATGACTCGCCTTTCTCAGGCAAGCAAGCTCTAAACCGCTTTCTAAAACCTTCTTCAGTTAACTCAAATCTCTTTAAAAGAGCATCCTTTAACTTGTCATAGTCAAGAGCATCTAAACTAGGTAATCTAGAAAATACATCTAAGGCCTTGCCTCTCAATAACGCACTTAAATGAACTGCCCACTTATCTTTGGTCCATTCCTGTAACTCAGCATAACGTTCGAACCGTAACAAGTAACTGTCCATGTTATCTTTGTCAGCATCAAAGTATGGTAACTTCGAACCTTTTAACTTCCCAGAATAACTATCTTTCCCTTCAGTTTTACTTTCCTTACTATGTGTCTTAGCTGCTTCCAACTCTAAAGCTAACTTATGCTCAAACTCTTTTTGCTCCCTTTCCATTATCATCTTAGCCTTAGCTAGTCTACCATCTGTTTCGAACCTCTCATGTTCTAACTCTTGCTTCTCCTTTACTATTCTACTTTCTAATTCTACCTTCTCTTTATCATCATCTCGCTTCTCTTTAGCTAATCTACTTTCGAATTCTAGCTTCTCTTTAGCTAACCTACCTTCTAATTCTAACTTCTCTGTGGATAGTCTACTTTCTAATTCTAGCTTCTCTTTAGCTAATCTACTTTCTACTTCTAACCTATCTTTCTCTTCATCCCTTTCCCGCTTTGCTAATTCTCTTTCCTTAAGTCTAAATTCCCTTTCCCTAGCCTGTTCGTCTTTAACAAAGGTTCTAAGCTCCTCTCCAGCATACCCTAACTCCTTTCCCATTTCCGTAAGATCCTTTATGGACGTCATGTCTATGGACATTGTGGACTACTAACTACACTAATTACAATACACACGTCACTAATAATTCTACTCACTTAACTACTAATGGTAAGTCACTGTGTCCTCAGTAAATACCTGGGCATCATCATCGGACTAGTTACATACACATTTGTACTAGCGCTAACTACTAACGATTATGTGTAGATAGTATCTAGCTTCCACAAAACATATGCACTACATAAAATATCTTAATTTGATATTGGACATAAACCTTAAACAATCATCGAAATGTGTATAACATGTACATGTATATTTACTTCTCCCATCAATATAAGTATACTCGAGTGTCACAACATGAGTAGAACGTCTTGTTCGCCAACCTAATTGGATACTATATGTATATCAAGGGAGGTAAAAACAAACACCCAAATTATTGAGCAAAAGTGCCTCAGACCCACTCGTGTAGACCACTGCGACCTCGCGCCAAGGAAAGAACGGACAAAACAACAGTTTGGACTCACCCTACCCTTGTCGTGTCTTGACTTGTCTTCCAAGCTGTGGCCGTGATCGTCGACAGTCGCCTTGATGGATCAGAGGGTGGTACACAATTCTAAAATAATAAGTAGAGATTTAGTATATCATAATAAAGATCACTTATTGATTCTTTCCCTCCGTAGTCGCCCAGAATCCCACTTCTGACACCAGTTGTCACAGGATGACCTTAGTGGTTGGGCTAACTCAGGAAAGAATCAATGACGGTGAATGCATTTACATAAGTTTAATGCAACTTTTAAAATATGTTTAATATATATACAATTATCTAAAAAAACAAGCGAATACACAAATGAACTATGAAAAGAATGTTCTCCTGAACGTTTAAGACGTTCTTAGTATTGTTATAAATACTGAATGTCTAAGACACTAAAGTGTTGTTAAAGCTATAACAATGTTGATCTAGCGCGATAACTGTGATGCGCGAGAGCTCATGAAGATGATGATGCGCGAATTCAATGGATGATTGTCATCAAATGCCTTCTGTAAGGGTTGATGACGCGATGCAATGATAGTTAATCTCCACTGAGATTGTGAATGATATTCCTCCAGTGAGGACTGGTAACGGGCCCACCTTGTGTCCCGGGGGTTGTCGTTAGTAAAACCTGGCTGCGCAGGTACGGGGACCGTCTCCACCGCTTGTAACGTTAGTCGTGGAAGCTTAGCTCCACTCCTGGATATCCAAACCTAGATGGCTTACTCCAACCCTGGATGGCTTATATCCTGGATGGCTTATATCCTGGATGGCTTATTTCCAACCCTGGATGGCTTATATTCTGGATGGCATATATCCTGGATGGCTTAGGCTGTAATTATACATACGTTTTAGCTGTCGGTTTACAAACATAACAATCTTGCATAATTATCATTACCCAAACAAATCATTATTCAATCAATATATGTAAGCTGTACTAATGATGAGTAGCAATGTATACATATTCTACAACGCCATGTATACGCTATGTACGTCGCTGTTAATCAATGCCCCTAATACATGTAATATAAACATGATCAAATAACTCATATATTACACTCACTGAGTTATGTTTGCACGCAATGTTAACAATCGTGTATTACAATCACTGAGTTATACGCCAACGTTAACTAATGCACCTATTATCCACTGTTATCAAATTAATATTGTTTTACAATTAATGATCAATTACAATAATTACATCTAATAAAGTAACTTCAAAATCATATGCTAGTCTAAAGTTATGTTTGAGAAACATCAATGCTAACCGGATGTCGTAACCGCCAAACAAGATGGCGCCGCCCACTGAATACAAATATACGATAAAAGTTTGATAAAACTACTAACCACATGTTGCCTGTGAAATTTGCCGTCCAATCTCTGTTCCAACAAAGTACTATCGATTATCCCGGCGATAGCTAGAAGACAATGGGTTTTATAGCAAACATTACGCCCAAATCATTATTTCCCCCGTTCAGTCCGTGACAAACGTGGCTAAATCTACAGTATTGAATCTACACGACAGGCCCCTTATACAATTTTGCCGTTTAAGGAAAATATACCTATACGTTTACATGCATTAGCACAAAACTAAACTTATGACACGGCCTCTCTGGCGGCCACTTAAAATGTGCACGCTTTTACGTGTTACATGAATAGATCATGAATATTGTGAAATTGTTTCAACTCGAACAATAGATTTTGGGTGTAACCGATACAAGAGCTATATACGACCAGTACGCTCTACCCGTGACATTTTGTGACAATATTATATCTGAAATAAGATGCTACCGGTAACCATGACAACACATTAACCACGTTGGTTGACCACATACATTGATTACCTTTCTTTTTGTCATCGAGTTTCAAGCAAAAGAGACCCATGATGTGTTAAGAAGCTATTCGTGGTAATAAGGATGGGATTTTATCTTTCTCAAATTTATTGTATACGCTCTGACATTTCTTTTATACACTCTGTCCAGACATGCGTGGATTGTATACGCTCTGACATTTCTTTTATACACTCTGTCCAGACATGCGTGGATTGTATACGCTGACATTTCTTTTATACACTCTGTCCAAACATGCGTGGATTGTATATGCTCTGACATTTCTTTTATACACTATGTCCAGACATACGTGGATTGTATACACTCTGACATTTCTTTTATACACTCTGTCCAGACATGCGTGGTAAAGAACCATACAGGAATCTATTCTCTAGTATGAGCAGTGCACTGTTCCTGGATTCTTCCTTCTCTCTGGGCCAGTTTGACATTGGGTGCATTCTGGCAGGATTCTCCCATCGGTTACCGGACGCACTCTAGGTAACCATCGGCTACCATCGGTCACCCTCGTTAGCTGTTGGTTCGCCGACAGGTAGAACATTGGTAACCAATCTTTGAACAACTCTACACCTGAGGTAGTATCGGTGGCCTCGTTGGTACCAAATGTTACCGTCGGTGGCCATTGATAACCCAAAGTTAACCAACGTGGTTGCTGATGGGAGAATACTGAACACACCCAAAATTTTGCAATCAATGAGCCGTTGTCAAATCGTTGATCCATTGATCAAGTAGAAGATAATGCATAGTTGAGATTATGACAAAAAATTATTGGAAGCTGGTTCTATATGTCGTTATATACTTGATCTAATATCGTAGTCAGTGTAGTTACTATTTTCCGTTCTTCAAATTTCAACTAAAATAGAATCCAAGTAGCTATTTTAAGCACAAAAATTAACCATGATTACCCAGTTGTTTAAGATACTGTACATCAACATGGCGACCAAGCCCACACTCTGAAAGACTGAATAATTACGCTGGTACTATAGCTTTGATGTAATCCTCTTTTAGATCTCCATATTATATAAATCCAGAATATAATGAAAATATTTTCAAATCAAGCAGTCAAGATAATGAATAATCAGGCGTGTACCTGCCTATGCGCAGATACGCAGCTGCGGAATGAAAATCTGAGATGCAATTTTTTTTATCGTATTTTATACATTATCTGAACACAGCTGACATATGGAGCTTGATGCCATATGACACTAATTTACTCTTGTGTAGTAAAAATATTAAATGCACAATTTGGCGTCTTTATTTTTTAAAAAATCTGGGGGAGCACAGTCAATCCCAATCTTGCATGGGAAAAAGCCTACAGGTACGCGTCTGATAATTATCATATAGCCCAAACTGATAAAATCCTCACAATAGCTGATGATTTTAATAAACCTTGTTTTTGTCACAGTGTCTAATATTCCAATAAATGCCTCTATATGTATTAAATATTGCAATACCATCCTATACAGACTTTATTAACAGACACAAATCTCTGATAATAATGTCATCAACATTAATAATCAACTCATAATAATTCACAATGTAGTACATCATTCTCTCAACTGCTCTCAACTGTTTTATGACAGGTTATATTCCTGAGTTTATCATGAAGCAAATGAAGTCCTTCCACAAACAAACCACCACACATTTATCAAGATCCTGACTGCCCTTGAACATATAAGTGAATAAACAAGAGGTTAAATGCTCTAATTTTACATAATATGACAGGATTTGACCAACTCACACCAGTAAATTGAGAATGGGAGGCTGAAGAATTCTGAGGGTTGAGCAGGAGGCTAAAGCAAGGAATTTCGAAAAAGGACTTTCTGGGGAAGAATCGCACAGTGTTTAATTGGGTCCAAAGTAGAGGAGTTTAAGAAGGTCCTGAGCAAAAATATTACCAATTTGAGCTCAAGGTTTCTTTATTATTTAGATTAAAACAATAACATGTTCAAAGGACACCAAGAACCTTAATTCATAAAAAAAGAGAAATTAACTGTTGTAGAGTTTACGAGCTCGAGTAAAATAATTTATAGCTATATATTTAAGTTAAAAAAAAATATAGTGCCATCATTTTCTGACATGCTCCAGATTTCAGAATGTGTAAATAAGAATCAGCTTAATCCTTGAAGAAATTTTCCTCATGCACAAACATTAAGTACATTTTGTGGTCTTACACTTATTATTGAAGGAAGATGTTTGTTTACATCACTTCACCATGGCATAGGTATACCAGACTGGCTGTTACTCAGGTATGTTGTTGTATCATCACTGGTATACATGTGCATGGTGGTCTCCCCAACAACGTACCTGTCACACAATCTAAGGTACACATGTCAACTATATATAGCCCAGCTATCTTCCAAATAACCGACAGCCTTCATATACATGCTGCAAACATTATAAACACACTGTCCACCCTAATTTGACATTGAACATTTACTACCAGTACCTTTCATGATTTTTTTTTAAAAAGTCTTTACTGTTCTCTCTTACACTATATTCAGCTCATATTTACAGCTTTTCCATTTATTTTAAGCATTAAAGGGACACACGGCAATCATGAAGTATTTGGGAGTCTTGATTTATATATCCAGTATCATTTTTACTTTTACCCTGGTTACATTTAAATAAATCAAATTTTAAGTATTCACTATTTCGTCTTATTACACTATAAGTTGTAATATATTATTGGTGCAATAATATAAAAAATTAGTAAGATGTAAAAACAAATGGCTTAATACAATTCTTATAATTAACATTAATGATTGAACAAATGCAATTTATGTAGAAAAACTAACGGGACGCCGCTAGTTTTTAAACAAGAGGCCCAAGAGGGCCTGTGGACGCTCTACTGGCTAATACAGTTCATATAACATCAATGAAGCGAGGGAGTGCCATTTACGTTTTTTTGAAAGTTTCGGGCAAAAAACAGCTCTTTAGCTAAATCAAGGGCCATAACTAAAGAATCTGGTAAAGTTTGGTAAAGATCAGATGAAAAATGAAGGCCCTACCATATTAACGAGGCAAAATATAGCATTTTTAACTAAATAATAAAAAATAATCAATAATAATAATAATAATAATAAAAAAAAAAATAATAATAATAATAGAAAAAAATGAAATAATAATAATAATAATAACAATAAAAAAAAAAGAAAAAAAAAAGAAATTAATAATAATTAAAAAAAATAAAAAAATTAAAAAATCAAGAAAAAAAAATAAGAAAAAAAAATAATAAAAATAAATAATCAATAAAAAATAAAGAAAATAAAAAATATTTATTAAAAAAAAAAATAAAAAAAATATAATAATAATATAAATAAAAAGAAAGTCATAAAATCTGCTAAAGCTTGGCAAAGATCAGATGCAAAATGAAGGCTCTATCGTATGACGAGGCAAATTATAGCATTTTTAACAAAATCAAGGGCCATAAATCCGCTGTTTACGGTTCGATCTGGCTGGTTTCGAACTTGACCAAGCTTTCATAGACAATAACAATCTGATAAAGTTTGGTAAAGATCGGATGAAAAATGAAGGCCCTATCGTCTTAACGAGGCAAAATATTGCATTTTGAACTAAATCAAGGGCCATAACTCCGCTGTTACTGGTCCGATATCAATGGTTTTCGAACTTGTCCGAGCTTTCATTGATATTAACAATCTGATAAAGTTTGGTAAAGATCGGATGAACAATGAAGCCCCTATCGTCTTAACGAGGCAAAATATAGCATTTTTAACTAAATCAAGGGCCATAACTCAGCTGTTACTGGTCCGATATGGCTGGTTTTCAAATTTATTCGAGCTTTCAACAACATTAACAATCTGATAAAGATTGGTAAAGATCAGATGAACAATGAAGCCTCTATCGTCTTAAATTATAGCATTTTTAACTAAATCAAGGGCCATAACTCCACTGTTACTAGTCCGATATGGCTAGTTTTCGAACTTATCCGAGCTTTCATTGATATTAACAATGTGGTAAAGATATCATGAAAAATAAAGGCCCTATCGTCTTAACGAGGCAAAATATAACAATATAGCATTTTTAACTAATTCAAGGACCATAACTCTGCTGTTAATGGTCCGATCTTGCTGGTTTTCGAACTTTTCCGAGCTTCATTGATATTAATAATGTGGTAAAGTTTGGTAAAGATAGGATGAAAAATGAAGGCCCTATCGTCTTAACGAGGCAAAATATAGCAATATAGCATTTTTAACTAAATCAAGGGCCATAACTCCGCTGTTACTTGTCCGATCTGGCTGGTTTTCAAACTCATCTGAGCTTTCATTGATATTAACAACCTGTTAACGTTTGGTAAAGATCTGATGAATAATGAAGGCCCTATAGTCTTAACAAGACAAAAGTTAACGCCGACGACGGACGACGGACGACGGACGGATGATGGACTGACGGCGGACAACTCGGCATCCCATAAGCTCTGCTGGCCTTCGGCCAGTAGAGCTAAAAATCAAGATTGCCATGTGTCCCTTTAATTATTCTTTACAAAGTCACAGATTAAACTGAATTGGAGTTTATTCACACCAACAGCCAAGGTTATATGGCGACTTTCCAACTTCCATTAGTGGAGTTAGACACCAGGTGCCCCTCTGGGCAATTTCCCGTGCTACCGCGGGCACCTAGAACCACTGACGAATCAATGTTTTGATATGTATTTATAACTTTTATAGCATTATTGTTCAAAGGCCACATTGAAAATTTTATATGCATAACTTAATGTGTTTTAACCTTCGTTTATTTAAAATAAAGAAATTATTATTATTATTATTAAAGTTACAACAGTCATGATTCATTTGTATTTATAAATAATACAGTGTTTTCAGTCTAAGCTTGAATCATACTGCCTGATGTTACACTGCCAGCAGTCTTTCATGCCTCATAACCTCGAACACTACAGAGAGCTGGAAAACATCATTGAATTTGAGTGAATGTGACTGAATAGTGAGAGGATGTGACTGAATAATGAGTGAATGTCACTGAATTGTGAGTGAATGTGACTAAATAGTGAGTAATGTCACTGAATTGTGAAAGGATGTCACTGAATTGTGAAAGGACATCACTAAATTGTGAGTGAATGCCACTAAATTGTGGGTGAATGCCACTAAATTGTGGGTGAATGCCACTGAATTGTGGGAGACTGTCATTGCATTGTGAGTGAAT
>JAWPHD010023255.1:0-22608 GCA_037043455.1 Cyrtodaria siliqua | reverse complement strand
GGATTTCAGTGAAATATCACTGATATCTCAATGAAATTTCATGAAATCTCGACCAAAAAATTCAGTGAAATATCACTGAGATCTCACTGAAATATCACTGAGATCTCACTGAAATATCACTGAGATCTCACTGAAATTTCATGAAATCTCGCCCAAAAAATTCAGTGAAATATCACTGAGATTTCATTGAAATCTCACTGATATTTTGCCAAGATTTCAGTGAAATATCACTTAGATTTCATTGAAATCTCACTGATATTTTGCCAAGATTTCAGTGAGATTTCACTGATATCTCAGTGAAATTTCATGAAATCTTGACCCAAAAATTCAGTGAATATCACTGAGATTTCATTGATATTTCGCTGATATCACAGTGAAATTTCATGAAAACTTGACCAAAAAATTCTTGACAAGATTTCGTAGTAAAAACCAAGCCATTGAAATTCCATTAATTGTCCATTTATTTTCTAGCCATTGATTTTGCATTGAAATACAATTGATTTGTTATAAATATGAATATTAATGAGAAGACGACGAAAATCCATTGAAATACCATTGAAACACCATTGATTTGAGGCGAAAAATGTAAATGAGGTACCATTTCTATGACGTCACAGAAAAATGGTAAAACAATGGTCTAAATATGCAAATGAGCTTTAATATAAATGGAATAACAATGGCAAAACAATGGGTGTTAATACTCCGTTGAAAAACGATGGTTTTTAATACTTCATATAGGAACACCACTGAAATACCATTTTAATGGGAATACCGATTTTGTATATTTAAGCGTGATGTTAGCAGTAGTTTCACCAATTTTGTTTTACCGCAACCTTATTGGACATGAAATCAAGACACAATTTAGATTAAGCAGGAAGTCCAAAAATGTGACACATCACAACATGTTTTTTCTGTTTTTTAACAATCAGATCTTAAAGAGCTTAACACTATTAAAATGGCATGATTATTGCAAACGTTTTTTTGTTTTTATTAAACAGAGGTATACCCGTCTCTAGAAATGCCACGGAATACTGTAAAATTCGCGGAATTTCACTCGGAATTATTTTCCGTCCTCCCAATCACTAGGAAATAGTACCAAAAAAAAAGATTACAGCAATAAAAACAAAGATTCCGCGGAAATCCATGGAAACTTTGAAGATTCAGCAAAAATCCATGGAAACTTTGAAGATTCGGCAGAATCTTAAATGTTTCCGTAGATTTCCACGGAATTTTGCAGGCTTCAATGAAAATTCCTCGGAAATAATTATGTTCCATGGAATAGTTGGGTTTACACGGATTTTGTCCGCAGAAAAATTATTTGCTGCTAGGGTAATCTGAAAATATTAAAAAACAAAAATGTTTTCCCTGAAAAGAATTGAATTGGGTGTTAATGCGCAGTGTGTGTGTGTGTAATTCTAAGGTTTATAGTCCCTCCGCCAACGAACACGTCAAGGTATACCTGACGCGATGGGCACAATAGAGTCTGGACTTTGTGTTAATGCGCACCAACACATGAAATGTTATATGGCGCCTAACAGGCATGAACATGCCAGGCTCATACTCCAAAATTTACCACGAAAACCATGGAAACCCCGGAAAGTGTTCTCTAGAAAAAACCAGTAAACCCCGGAATAGATCAAAAGCGAAGAAAAAAAGGAAAATTATAGTAGACTCCCATACCAAAACTTGCCAACATGGTGCACATGAGCTACTCACACAAGATCTAACCTGGTCCTTAATGCTCACGTCTATTTTAACATGCAAATTAGGTAGAGCTCACGTGAGCTATATGAGCAATGTTAGGGGTGTGAGAACTACCTACTTTGCATGTTAAAATGCACGTAAGCGACATTAGCGATGTGAGCAACATGAGCACTCTGGTGTATTTTTACTCTCTGAAAACATACGAAATGGCTGGCGAGTTTGACGTTAAAATACAAACGCCCCTTTTATACACGAATATGGCCTGCATATACAGTAATAAAAAGAAGACCGCAAACGATACATGGAGGTAAAAAATATTTAATGATCTCATACTATATGTCAGTCCTGCATTACCAATTGGTCATGCAGACATTTATTACAAGATCACCAACCTCTTCGGTTCAAATCCCAGCTGGGGCACATACATGGTTCCTAGCAAATGGATTATCGTCTAGACAATACATTAAAGATTTCTGAGGTCTTCCACACCACCATTAAAACTGACACAGTTTCAAATCAACAAATCTACACTGAACAAGGTCACTTACTTGTTTCCTATACATTAGGCCAATTAAAACAATGTGTGGTGCCATTTACCCGACCGACCCTAGATTTTGGACAATTTTCACCAATTCTAAAAAAAATCCTTGTTTTTCCGAGAAAAAATACGGAAGTACACGAGGCAAATCTTCGCAACTCAGAAAGTGGCGCTTTCGGTAAGCAAGATGGCGGCCTCCTCAATTTTAATCTTAGAAATCCGTATCGAAAAATGTTATGGCATTAGGAAATTAGGTTTATTTATGAACACTGCATGGCTAACATCATGGAGGAAGTTACAAGGTAACATGAAACAGACCAACTTCCAGTCTAGGCTTTTTTTACTGGTTTAAAAATCTGTCACCAAAAAAAAAGGTTTTCCCCAATATAACAGGAACCACACAGTTTTATTTGGCCTTATGTGCGCAACAAATTGCAAGCAAAAGTGCATACTACTGGACTTTTACACCGAGACTATAAAAAACAAATTCTTATACGGGCATGTGTACTTGGAACTACTGAAAATACAAGAAAGTAGCTGGAGTTTACAACACATAAATCGTCCGTCGGATGGGGACATAAACTGGGCGGTCCCGTGTATCAGTCTATCAACCGAGCACGTTAAAGAACCATAGGAATCTATTCGATAATAAGAGTAGGATAGGTTCCCGGATTCCTATGTATCCTTCCCCTCTCTCTGGGGCGGCTCTAAATAACCTGTACTGTGTTGATGAGTCGTTAAACAACATTCAATCAATCAATCATTACAACACATAAAACAAAAAAAATATATTTCATAATGTATATAAATATATCTTAAAATTCTTCCAATTAAATTATGCACATCTGCAAACAATAAATTCAAAAAATAAATAATTGCCTTCTTAAGCATCCGAAGAAGGCATATAATAAATTATATAAATAGTGTAGTGAAGTTCAGGCATTAGCTGCATCAATGATCCATTTACCAGTCCAGACTACTTTTTTGATTATCAGTTCACCAAAGACCATTCATTGCGATTCTTCATTGTTCATGTAGTCTGTCAATTCTCTTTTTTTTTTATAAAGGTGCTTCTACAATCTTAACATATTTTGACACAATGTAAAAACAGTACAGCGGCATCTCCAAACAATCTTTGTTTTTTCCACCCAAGGTACTTTGACCTATGCACCACAAAAGCGCATCCCTCATCTGCGCCTACATCATTTTTGACCCCCTTGCGGTCCTGGGGCAAAGAATAGCGCCACTGCTGATCCTGTTGGATGGGTAGGCAGAGTGGTAGAACTCCCCAAATTTATGTTCATGCTCATGAAAGGTCTTCATCATGACCCCTGCATTGTTTCAGGTGCCATCTTGCTCAAATCACTAGAGCAGTGGCAGAAAAACAATAAACGTGGCTCCAGCGTAAATAGTGTCTACAATAGAATTTGCAGCAACTCTGCAGTGGAGAAGGTTCTAGGCGCATTCTCCTTATTTTATCTTGATGTACATGGAGGATAAGCTTGGCTGTTCATTCCGGTTAGGCGCCATATAACCTTTCATGTGTTGGTGCACTTAAAACCCCAATTCTATTCATTTTTGGCCTCTCCAAGAAACCGAAATCTGAAAATAGATTATCATAAAACATTAAAACACAATGTCATGTGGTTTTTTTTCAAGTACAATCTGCTGTCTTAAATAGTTTGTTGTTTTTAATTAAACATTTAATAAAAAGTTTTTTTCTGAGATTACCAGCTAGAGAGCGCTTTTATCAAAATGTGTGTGACTGCTGCAAGTGTCTACAATAATATGATACCATAAGGTGAGACTTCAGGGCCATTTAGCCATCAAGTTTTATGTGCTTTCCCCCTTTCAACAAATACAGTTTTTGAAGCTGCAGTGTTTTTGTTTGAACTATATATATAAATAATCTTGGGTTAATTAGTACAAGCTTCAGCATATTGATTCTTCTAACAGCAAACTTTTTTTTTTGTTAACCAATATCATTTTTTTTACAAAACAGTTATTATACCTTCATATTTTTATCAGGTAGAACGTACAAAGACCCGTGTAGTATTCTCGTCCATGGCTTTATCTTTCTGCCTCTTCATTCTTGTTCAGCTTTTCCAGCCTATAGAAATATAAATGCAACCAAAATAAGAAATGTTGACATTAACTTTTAAAAAGACTGGCCGGGTTGTATGTCACCTGCAAAAAGGCATATACATATATGTACTTTACTGTAGGGGTGGGGGGATGGGGTGTGTGTGTTTGTAGGGGGAAGGAAAGGAATCATCAGCAAAATATACATACTTTACTTTTAGGGGGTGTAGAATTGATAAACCTAGTGTACAAATCATTTTCATGAAAATCCTGATTAAAACATGACTATATACGGATACATGAAATCCTGATTAAAACATGGATACATTTCTTTGTTTCAGAAACTAGTATCTCATTCAGAATAGTCAATACTTCTTTGTTTTACAAAATATGTCGTTAAGAATCTTGTTTTGACCGGAAATAGGCAGCCGGTAACCGCCGTCTGCTTTTCAAAGCAACTAAAGTCGCCGTTCTAAAACCTCTAGATGTTATGTTTAGAAACCAAAATTGTTTAAATCATAACAGTATGCATGTAATTAATTGTAATGAGCTGTTTTCTAACGCTTAAATGTCCGCATATATGGTCATAGACCACTATTGCATTTGCCATAGACTTACTGTTTAATGTTTTCCTATCTGACATGCAAACAAAAACCCCAGGCTTAACTGTTGCTTACCCTGTTACACAGATGAAGCTTAGATGCATGTAAATAGGAACTTCGTGTTAGGGGTTGACCTATTTTTAGTGCCACTTCTAGATGTCCGAAGGACATGACCCTACAATATGAGGGAATCCCCAAATAAATTTATTTAAATCACCTCTTTCCTTTTTATTCTGCTATATCATAGAGCTAAATCATACAAATGAAAGCCATGCTAAATAATAATCAGAAATAAATAACAAATTCAAGATAACCTAATTGAATTTCCCACCTAGTCTATCATCCAATCAAAATAAGGCTTATGTATGCATTAGGCATTATCATCCAATCAAAATAAGGCTTATGTATGCATTAGGCATTGGGGTTTCCATATACTTTTTCCGCCAATCAGAACGGTTTTTGCAATAGGGTACTGTCACCATATGATCGCCGTTCATTCGCGAAAACTGATGACATCGTTTTCAGCATACGAATTCCTCCATTTAAAAAGGGATCGAGTTCCTGTTTCGCGAAAGACTATATTTACTTATTACATTGTTCATACGCATGACATATGTTACGTGTACACTCGAAAATACTTACGATGTTGTTGATGTTTAACTTCTGCTTGTTTCAAACGCGCCAGTCGCCAGCCAAACCGCCTTTTCTAAACTGTGACGTCACGTAGGTGATAACTATTCCCCGGTCGATTTCTCGGATTTCCCGGTTACTTCCCGGTTAAAACGCGGTTGAAAAGAGATGGCAAGTTTGATATGTGTGTTGATGTTTCTGATATTTTAATGATCTATATGACTTATTATGTCTTCCCCACATATTGTTTTTAGCTTGGATGTCTGTATGTCTGTCTGTCTGTCTGTCCGTCTCAAGTAGTGTCCTCTCCATATCTCTTGAACCGCTTGAGGGATTTTGAAATAACTTGGCACAAAATTTAATGTTCACCATATCGAGACGACGGATTGTAAATAGCAATTCTAGAATAGAGTCCGGTCTCAGCGAGTTGGTTCATTTAAACAAGATAAGCCAATCCAGAGTTTTTTTGTGCGGGGGTGGTGGGGGCGGGGGTGGGGGGGGGGGGGGGGTGGGGGGGGGTGGAACTGGGAACTAGTCAGTTTTGCGCTTTAGGTCAATTTATCTGGAACTGTATGCATCGGCCGACCTGAAATTTTGCTAGGATCAATTAGACATCATGAGCAACATTCCTGTTAAGTTTCATGAAAATCTGCCAAGTAGTTTCAGAGGAGTAGTCGCTGCAAGTTTTCATAATATAACTCTATCTAAACAAAGATGGCCACTGGCAGCCATGTTTAACGTCGAATCAAAACAATTTTCGACAAGGACCAACATCATGTCATGCTGATCATTTTAGAAAAAGTCCCATATCAATATCACTTATAGTTTTCAAGAAGTAGTCGCTACAAACTTGTTTTTTAAAAACCTATTTTTAGATTTGGCGGCCATCTTGGATTTCACATCAACATGAATTTTTGCTAGGATCAAGTAGACTTCATGGGCAACATTTCTGTAAAGTTTCATGAAAATCCATTCAGTAGTTTCAGAGGAGTAGTCGCTACAAAAAAAGTTAACAGGCGGACAGACAGACGGATGACGGACGCCACACCACGGCATAAGCTCTCCTGATCTCTGATCAGTCGAGCTAAAAATGAAAAAAAATAAAATTATGTCAAATCAAAATTAAATTGTTTATTCCATGGAACTTTTTTTATGACTTATTTAACTAAACTTCATGGTTGTGTCGCCTGTGTAGCATGACAGACACCTACAGATCCCTTTGTCCGTCGTCCGTCACACTTTAACCTGCAACCTAACCTTGGCTCTAACTTGAAAAAGTATATGACCTATGTTCATGAACTTACATCTATTTTTACTTGCAACTGTTTATACCTATGTATCATACATGTACATTAACATTATTGTTCTAATGCTATTTGTAAAAAACATTCCCAAATGACAAGTGTAGTCCAAATTGCATCAATTTAGAGGTAATACAATTTATCTCTGTAAATTTCTCTTTGAAATTTAAATTTTCAGGAAAATTCCACTGAAATTAAATTCAGACATTTTTTTTAAAAGAAAATTGTACATGTCAGTGATATTTTCTGACTGAAATTTCACTGAGATGTACAATTTATTTCTTCAAAATCTCACTGAAATCTCACTGAAATTTCAGTCAGAAAATATCACTGAGATGAACATATTTTTTTTCAAAATCTCACTGAAATCTCACTGAAATTTGGTGAAACACCAAAATCTCACTGAAATATGGACATTTCAGTGAATTTCACTGAAATCTCAGTCTCATTTTCACTGGGGATACGTTCTAAATGACAGTTTCACATCATTAAATCACGCATTTTTATAATAATCACTTCCGCTGAAAAATAACATCTTAAACAAAAGTGTTCAATTATAAGTTGCTTATAAAATCGTATTAAATTTGCTTCTATCATAAAACAAGAATGCATAAGTTTTAAACACGCCCGGGACTCGCACCGCCAGCATTGCTTTTACAATATCGAGAGTTTAAGGCGGAGGATTTCCGGTAATGCAGGCGAGCGATAAAAATTGCCGGAATTGAGGTAGGTGTTCAACATTGCACGATTGTTTTTGAATTTAAACCTTTTTAGCTCACCTGAGCCGAAGGCTCAAAGGTGAGCTATTGGGATCACTCTTCGTCCGTCGTCCGTCGTCCGTCGTCCGTCCGTCGTCCGTCGTCGTTAACTTTTGCTTCAAACGACTTCTCCTCAGAAACCAAAATGCCAATTTTGACCAAACTTCACGTGGATGATCCTTAGATGAATGCTTTTTAGATTTGTTAAAATTAGGTCAGCGCGACATCCAAGATGGCCGCCATTACCATATATGGTTGAAACCTTAAAAAATCTTCTTCTCAAGAACCGCTGGACAGATTTCAACAGTTTTTCTTTTAAAATGATCGCCTACGTCTAGACTATCAAGTTTGTTCAAATGAAGTCCCCGGGGTAAAAAATGGCCGTGCCCCGGGGGTCCAAAGTTTGTATATTGAGATTTTGCATGTTTTTCATACAGACATATAGGAAAAAACTTTTAAAAATCTTCTTCTCTGAAACCACAAGGCACAGAGGTCTCATGTATTACATGTAGCATCAGCTTATGGTTCTCTACTAAGTTTGTTCAAATGGTGACCCTGGGGTCAAATTTGTCACCGCCCCGGGGGTCACAGTTTTACATAGATTTATACAGGATTTTTTTTTTAAAATCTTCTTCTCAGAAACTGCAAGAGCCAGAGGTTTGATATTTTGCATTTACTATAAGCTTATGGTCCTTTACCAAGTTTGTTCAAATGGTGACCCTAGGGTCACATTTGGCCCCGCCCCAAGGGTCACATATTTTACATAGACATGTATAGGGAAAAACTTAAAAAATCTTCTTCTCTGAAACTGCAAAAGCCAGAGGTTTAATATTTTGCATTTGCTATCAGCTTATGGTTCTCTACCAAGTTTGTTCAAATGGTGACCCAGGGGTCACATTTGGCCCCGCCCGGGGGTCACAGTTTTACATAGGCTTGTATAGGGAAAAACTGAAATAAATCTTCTTCTCTGGAACCACATGGCACGGAGCTCTCATATATTACATGTAGCATCAGCTTATGGTCCTCTACTTAGTTTGTTCAAATGGTGACCCTGGGGTCAAATTTGTCCCCGCCCCGGGGGTCACAGTTTTACATAGACTTATATAGGATTTTCTTTTTAAAAATCTTCTTCTCGGAAACTGCAAGAGCCAGAGGTTTGATATTTTGCATTTACTATAAACTTATGGTCCTTTACCAAGTTTGTTCAAATGGTGACCCTGGGGTCACATTTGGCCCCGCCCCAAGGGTCACATGTTTAACATAGATATGTATAGGGAAAAACTTTAAAAATCTTCTTCTCTGAAACTGCAAGAGCCAGAGGTTTAATATTTTGTATTTGCTATAAGCTTATGGTCCTCTACCAAGTTTGTTCAAATGGTGACCCAGGGGTCACATTTGGCCCTCCCCCGGGGTTCACAGTTTTACATAGGCTTGTATAGGGAAAATCTGAAAAAATTCTTCTTCTCTGGAACCACATGGCACGGAGCTCTCATGTATTACATGTAGCATCAGCTTATGGTCCTCTTCTTAGTTTGTTCAAATGGTGAACCTGGGGTCAAATTTGTCCCCGCCCCGGGGGTCACAGTTTTACATAGACTTATATAGGAAAAAAATTAAAAAATCTTCTCGGAAACTACAATAGCCAGAGGTTTGATATTTTGTATTTACTATAAGCTTATGGTCCTTTACCAAGTTTGTTCAAATGGTGACTCTCGGCTTACATTTGGCCCCGCCCCAAGGGTCACATGTTTTACATAGACATGTATAGGGAAAAACTGAAAAAAATCTTCTTCTCTGAAACTGCAAGAGCCAGAGGTTTAATATTTTTCTTTTGCTATAAGCTCATGGTCCTCTACCAATTTTGTTCAAATGGTGACCCTGGTGTCAAACTTGGCTGCGCCCCGGGGTCACATTTTTACATAGACTTATATAGGAAACACATTAAAGTCTTCTTCTCTGGAACTACAAGAGCCAGAGGTTTAATATTTTGCATTTACTATACTCTTATGGTCCTTTACCAAGTTTGTTCAAATGGTGACCCTGGGTGCACATTTGGCCCGCCCCAGGGATCACGTTTTACATGTATAGGGAAAAACTTAAAAAATCTTCTTCTCTAATACCACAAAGCACACAGCTCTCATATATTACATGTAGTCCTGGGGTCACATTTGGCTCTGCCCAAGGTGTTACTCTCTAGCACCTTCATTTTGTATTTGATCTTTACCAAACTTTGTCAGTGTCTTAAACTGTCTATATCAATGTTGTTATACACAACAGAGCCCACATTTCTTGAACAATCTTAACCAAACTTGCACAGATTGTATATGACCATAAGATTTCGAAGAAGTTCGATAATGTGCCAGTACTCAGGTGATCGCTTTAGGGCCATCTTGGCCCTGGCCCTCTTGTATTGGTTCAAATTAACTCAGGTGAGCGATATAGGGCCATCATGGCCCTCTTGTTTAAAAAATCCATCTACGCATGTTTGAGAAATCCTTTCTGCCGTATGCAGTTTGTGTGGGGAAAAATCGCATAACATATGTAGATGCTTATTTTTAATATTCAGACCTTTACATTTTTATCTTGTGAATTTCCCTTTCATAGATATAGATATCTGATGTGCATATGCGAATTTCTATACACAATTACCGTATTTGCCCCTTTAAGCGCCCCTGCTCCTATAAGCGCCCCCTTATATGTTTTCCCATCTAAAATTCATTAACCGCCCATATTCAACAAAAAGCTACTAACCTACAGGAAAGTTTTAAGTTTTACAATCTTGTCTGAAGGTCCCGAAAATCTCATTATGCACGGAATTTCCAATCCTCCAGTCTCTCCACAGTGTCCGTATTTACCAGTTACAATGCACTTTAGAACTCCGCCATGCTTTAGAAAAAATGCTACAACTTTACTTATCTCCCACGGAACATGTCCGACAATAACACTCCTTTAGAACCGAAACTGCATATTTATCACATGGGTTGTCTTTTTTACGCGATATTTCTAATTCTTTGCCTTCAGTTGGTGTCCAAATATTTTTATAGATGTGAAATCCTTTAATAGCCGAATTATATTGGAACTGCATCATGTTGTTTGTTATCAAAACGCTTTACCACTAGTATATTGTACTGTGTAACAAGCGCCTTAGTGAGTGACGTCTTCGTGGCTGAAAGGTTAATGACGTTGCGTTGTAAACCTTCGCCTCTCCCTGTAAGTGAGGAAGTGTCGATTCTTACGGATGGCGGAAGGTGTACAGTACTGGTTCTACCCAGGAAAAGTGGGTGGTCTTCCTCCACCACAAAAAATCGACCGTGTTGAAAATGACGTAAAACAATGTACAAAAACGAAACAAAAGTGAGTGACGGGTTAGTACTAAATCGAGAACGAATACTTCTTGCATCAGAAACCCAGATTGACAATGACGGCATTTTACGTCCTAACAATCGCGCCCTTTTTTCTGTACCTTTTAAGCGCCCAGGACACTTAAAGGGGCAAATACGGTATGGTAAACTGAAGAAGAATTATCGCAAAAAAATGCACGGCAGTGGCAGTACAGGCGTGCAACCTACAATGAAGGCGTGCTATGAAATAAGAACAAACTCAACGTGGACATATTCGTCGTTTTCAGAGATGCCTATTTATATTTACTATATATCATATTAGTTATTGTTTAAAATTGAAAATTCACATTAACAAACACTCAATAACATCTAAATATCATAACTTACCTGAATAAAACAATTGACCTGTCTGGGAATCGTAAGTTCGGTGTAATTCAATTGAGCATATACGAGGGGTGTCTCAAATGTAATACAATTTCATTGTTTTCTCAATAATCACGTGGAGTTGTACACTGAGATTTATATGCACAGGTAACCCTATTCAATACCTGTCTATACATGTATGTATCATTGTCCAACTCAATCGATATGTATGGAAAATAGTCATTTCAACACAAGCAGTCGTTGACCGCTGTTGTAAACGAGTAGCTAATTGTGAAGAAATTAGAGCCTATATAAAGGTTCGCTCAAAACTTGGAATGTCTGCGAAGCAGATATATGATGAACTTGGACATGCATTTGGAGATACTGCGGTATCGTACTCTACAGTTTTTAGGTGGGTGAAGAGGTTTTCAGCAGGTGTAGAAACTGTTAAAGACTCTGTAAAATCAGGGCGTCCAAAGTCAGCGACGAGTAAGTCTATAGAGTCCAGGGTAAGAGAACTAATCTCGAAAGATGCGAGATATACTGTGCGACAGATTGAAGGTATGGTAGGAGTTTCACGATCCTCGGTACATCGTACTCTGAGGAAGGTTATGAAAGTTAGGAAGATATCTGCCCGCTGGATTCCCCACTTGTTTACAGCTGAGCAGAAGAGGACATGTGTAGAAGTGGCTAAAAAATTACTAAAATCATTTCCAAACTACAGTAAAAAGAAGTTTGCAAATGTCATCACAAGCGATGAAACATGGGTGCATTAATTTCTATGAGCCTGTTTGGAAGATTGGTAATAAAATATGGGCTACAAAACAATCAAAGACCGATTGTTGCAAAACAAACTCAAAGGGTGAAGAAGGTTTTGTATGCCATTTTCTTCACAGATAAAGGACTTGCTGTTCAATTTCCTGTACACGGGTAAATCTGTGACAGGAAAATTCTATCGTGACGTAGTACTGAAAAAGGTTGAGAAATACTTTGTAAAACGTCGCCCAAAAACAGGCATCAGACATGTACGTCCGTTTGTTACACGACAACGCTCCAGCACACACATCTGTCATTGTCCAAGAAGATCACTGTGCTCCCCCATCCACCTTATTCTCCAGATTTAGCCCGTGCAATTTTGTTTTGTTTCCAAAACTGGAAAAAAAACTCTGGTCGAAGATATTATACCAGATCAGCACTTGGTTCTGCTGTTTATGAGTGGCTTAAGAGTGTGCCAGAATCAGCGTACCGTGACGCATTCCAGAAGTGGATTGTTTGGCTGAAATTATGTATTTTCCACAAGGGGGAATACTCTGAAGGGATGAAATGAAAAAAAATGGGACAGTTTCAATCCAGTTTCAAATCATGAATGAAATTGCATTACATTTGAGACACCCCTCGTATGTCTGATTCAAATGAAAAGAGGTTTTATACAATTGAAGAGAGGTTCTTTTCAATTAAACCTTTTCTCTTTCTTTCTTTTTGCACTGATCTGCTCGGAATGAGCGTTTTTTAAAGGGATACACACGTCGATCTTGAGGCATCATGTTAGTTTTTCGACATACATTGCAACATGTTTGGTTTGGAGTGAATATAGGATTTATTTTCATCGAGAAGTCAGAAAACTTGTATTTTCACGAGTGCTTTAGAAGATAATTATAATTTACCATATGTATGGTAGAATAACGAAGATAATATGAAAACTCCAAAGTTTAATTATATGCAAATAGGTTTTAAAAAAACGATACTAGATTCAGAAATAGAACTGTAAATCTTAATGCTTAATACATTCAAGATTACCGTATATCCCTTTAATTTAACAGAACAAAGTCAATGAGACTGATTCCTTGTGGAATGCAGTAATAAGTTTATAAATACAAAATATAATAGTACATCACAGTGGGAAACGAATTCACAGTGTAAAGACATGTTAAATGTGTCCAGTTTTCATTTCGAAAAATAATTTCAACTGTTCGCATCTTATTCTTTCGGAAGGAAAAAAAAACTGATCCAGGGCTCCAATCTTGAACCTTTCATGACACTTCGAAGTGCTAGCAGAACAAGTTGTTTTAATTAATTAAACATTTTCTGGCCATATTATAATAATACTTACTGGAGCGACAACTTAATTATTTTCAGCTGAAACTCTCTTCAAACAGTTGAGCCTTGGTCTAATTCAATTAAAAGGAGATCTAATTCAATTAAAGAGAGGTTCAACTGAATTAGACCACTCTTCAATTGACTTCAACTTAAGTTCAACTTCAATTTAGTTATTGCATCTGATTTGTACCTTGGTCTTACTCAGCTGAAGAGATGCTCATTATAATTGCAGAGAGGTCGAATTCAATTCAATTGAAAGGAGGTCTAAATATTCTAAGCCGTAATAAATAATAAAATAAAATAAAATAATTGGAGCTCTACATATTTAGTGCGAAGTTTGAACTGACCTGAAACTCGCAAGGTCAGTTTTAGAAAACAGACAAAGAACATGGTTTAAAATTACACGGTATAATGAATGAAATGCTTAGGTATTTAAAAAAAGAAAGAAATAATTCTGTTTAGTGAACAAGCTGCAACAGGTTAATTTATTTTCAAGTCCGTATGCAATGTTCCAACGTTTAAAATAGGGTCAGTCACAAAACTTTTAAAAATATATTGTTATATATATCGTTGACGTTGCTTCAACTCGACTGAATTTTACCTTAACTGAATTTTACCATATTATATTTTGTGAATGTCCACATAGGCAAAATCACAATGCTTTGAAGACTAATTTCTGTGTGTAAGAAAACCTCTTTTCAAATTGGGTAAGATGCTGCATTGAACCTCGAACACATTCAGTTATTAGTTAATTTGGCGTTCTTATTGGGGTTGTTTAAGTGCCAAACTGACAGGTCAATTATGTTTTTCTTCAGGTAAGTTATGATATTAAAGGGACAATGTCCGTAACTGTTAGCTTATAAAACACACACTAATTATGTTCGCAAATATTACACACCAAACATTATTGAATATTTACTAATTAAAAGCAGGATTGTTTGACTGAATTCAATCGCGGTACAAAAAAAAGAGAAACCGCTTCGGGCGTTTGAACTCGCAGCCCAAACTAAAATTAAAGGTAATAATAGTGCGCGTGAGCGTAAAGTAGTCGGCCTAGCTCCCGACTGAGCTAACCGGGCTATACATATTACGCAATACATACTATGGTCAAAACCTAATGCGCTAATGGTAGTCATGTGATCGCAGAAAAGGTAAATATGGTGGGTCCCACTTTATTTAAAAATAATAAAGCTTTTTTTTTTTCTAACTCACGAATGTATTACTACAGGCTTCTTAGGGTCTATGCTCATGTTTCCATGTATACATTTTACTAAATAAAAGTCAGAGGGTTATTTGGTTATGTTCAATATTTGCTTACTTACGGACAGTGTCCCTTTAAGATGTTATCGAGTGTTTGTTAATGTGTATTTAAACAATAATTATAATAATATGGTAGTAAAACATAAATAGTCATCTCTCAAAAATGATGAATAGGAGGTACGTTCAAAATATAATGTTATTCATCCCATAACTATTTAACTGCGCACGGGCAAGTCATGAAATTTCACGGGTTCGTAAATCTATTCATTATAAATCCATTGATGATACTGACGACGTGTGTGTGAGTTTTACAAATAAATACTTTTAGTTCGTGAAAACACCTTGTCATATACATTGTAGTAAAGTATGGTTGGAAAGAGAGCTGAAAATAGTATTCAACTACGAGGGTACATTAAGGCGCGTTGCAAAATTGGATTACGTGCAAAAGAAGTTTTCAAAGAGTTATGTAGTGTTTATGGACATAAAGAAGTATCGTATATGACTATTACCAGATGGATTCTGAAATTTAAATCCAGTCAGGAATCCATGCTGGATGGCTTGAAATCTGGCAGACCACGTTCCGTCATCACTCCAAAAAACATTAAAAAAGTCAAGCACATATTAAAGCAAGATTGGAGATTGACCACTCATCAGATAGCACGAGTCGCAGGGATCTTATCAGGAACGACTTCTAATTCAGAGCCTTAGATAAGATATGGTTTTTTTTACTCATCATTTTTAGCTCGACTATTCGAAGAACATTAAGAGAGCTTATGTAATCATACCGGCATTGGCGTTGGTGTCGGGGTCCCACATCAAGGTTTGCTTGTCAGCTGTGTTTAAAAGTCTATATCTCTTACAATTCTTATCCTAGTACAACCAAATTTGGCCCTGGCCTTCCTTATAGCATTATCTTAAGGGCTGCTTAAGCAATTTTGGTTCCTGTAACCCATGGGCTCCCATGGAACCCTAAATTATGAAATGAGTCCCATTTCACGTCAAATATTGCCTGTAAGCTGTGTTTACAAGTCTATATCTCTTACATTTTTTACCCTAGCACAACCAAATTTGGCCATGAGTTACCTTATAGCATTATCTTAAGGGCTGCATAAGAAATTTTGGTTCCTGTAACCCCTGGGCTCCCATGGAACCAAAATTCTGATAGCCCTTAAAATGCGTCTATTTCACTTCAAATTTTTGCGTGTAAGCTGTGTTTACAGGTCTATATCTTTTACATTTCTTGTCCTAGCTGAACTTAATTTTGGAATTGGTTTCCTTATAGTATGTTGTAAATGGTTGCATAAGTAATTTTGTATTCTGCGGATTCTGTGCTCCGATCAGTGTATTAGCCAGCCAACCGTGCAGCCGTCTTTTGCAAGGCCGTTTTTGAAAAATCGCGGCCAATATTTGGAGGTGTTGGTGAGGTAAAATTTTTTTTTTTTTTAAAACAACACTTCCAAACTCTTACCGTCTCAATATTGTATACATTTATAGAAGAAAGATGGTCTAAAATGCACCTTTTTATCTGTGAAAATAAATTACCCCAGAGACACCCACTTGTCGCGAATTGGCACGTAACACGTGTTAGCAAATTGTTTTGCACATCCTGTTTGCATATTTGCACACCCGGTTCTTGAATTTCTGCCTAATACACTGGCTCCCATGGAACCCAAATTGTGATGGCCCATAAAATGTGCAATAAAGGCAGATCTAGGTTTGCATATATATCTATAATTTTGGTTTTCTTATATTATATGCATCTTATTCATACTTCATCCATATTGGGGCATGGGCTCCTCCCTCCACTCCCCGCCTCTGCCCCCACTCCCTCCACCGCCAAAGGCCAGCAGAGCTTATGGGATGCCGAGTTGTCTGTCCGTCCGTCGTCCGTCCGTCGTCCGTCCGTCGTTAACTTTTTTCTTGTAAGACGATAGGGCCTTCATTTTTCATCCGATCTTTACCAATGTAACAGGTTGTTAATATCAATGAAAACTAGGACAAGTTCGAAAACCAGCCAGATCAGACTAGTTACAGCGGAGTTATGGCCCTTGTTTTAGTTAAAAATACTATATTGCTATATTTTGTCTAGTTAAGACGATAGGGCCTTCATTTTTCATCCTATCTTTACCAAGCTTTACCACATTCTTAATATCAATTAAAGCTCGTAAACCAGCCAGATCTGACAAGTAACAGCGGAGTTGTGGTCCTTGAATTAGTTAAAAATGCTATATTTTGCCTCGTTAAGACGATAGTGCCTTCAATTTTTCATCCTATCTTTACTAAACTTTACCACATTGTTAATATCAATGAAAGCTCGGACAAGTTCGAAAACCAGCCATATCGGACCAGTAACAGCAGAGTTATGGCCTTTGATTTTGTTCAAAATGCTATATTTTGCCTCGTTATGACGATCGGGCGTTCATTTTTATGCCGTGGTGCGGCGTCCGTCGTCCGTCCGTCTGTCTGTCCGTAAACTTTTTTTTGTAGCGACTACTCCTCTGAAACTACTGAATGGATTTTCATGAAACTTTACAGAAATGTTGCCCATGAAGTCTAGTTGATCCTAGCAAAAATTCATCTAGATGTGAAATCCAAGATGGCCGCCAAATCTAAAAATAGGTTTTTAAAAAACAAGTTTGTAGCGACTACTTCTTGAAAACTCTAAGGGATATTGCTATGGGACTTTTTCTAAAATGATCAGCATGACATGATGTTGGTCCTTGTTGAAAATAGTTTTGATTCGACGTTAAACATGGCTGCCAGCGGCCATCTTTGTTTACATAGAGTTATATAATGAAAACTTGTAGCGACTACTCCTCTGAAACTACTTGACGGATTTTCATGAAACTTCACAGGAATGTTGCTCTTGATGTCTTATTGATCCTAGCAAAATTTCAGGTCGGCTGGAAATTCAAGATGGCTGCCACGGCTAAATATAGATTTTTTTAAAAATAAGTTTGTAGCGACTTCTTCTTGAAAACTATAAGAGATATTGATATGGGACTTTTTTCTAAAATGATCAGCATGACATGATGTTGGTCCTTGTCGAAAATCGTTTTGAATCAACGTTAAACATGGCTGCCAGCGGCCATCTTTGTTTACATAGAGTTATATAATGAAAACTTGTAGCGACTACTCCTCTAAAACTACTTAACGGATTTTTATGAAACTTCACACGAATGTTGCTCTTGATGTCTAATTGATCCTTGCAAAATTTCAGGTCGGCCGGAAATTCAACATGGCCGCCATGGCTATAAATAGATTTTCAAAATACAAGTTTGTAGCGACTACTTCTTGAAAACTATAAGTGATATTGATATGGGACTTTTTCTAAAATGATCAGCATGACATGATGGTTATTCAAGTCGAACATTATTTTGATTCGACATTAAACATGGCTGCCAGTGGCCATGTTTGTTTACATAGAGTTATATAATGATAACATGTAGCGACTACTTCTCTGAAACTACTTGACGGATTTTCATGAAACTTCACACAAATGTTGCTCTTGATGTCTAATTGATCTTAGCAAAATTTCAGGTCGGCCGGAAATTCAAGATGGCCGCCATGGCTAAAAATAGATTTTTAAAAAATAAAATTGTAGCGACTACTTCTTGAAAACTATAAGAGATATTGATATGGGACTTTTTCTAAAATGATCAGCATGACATGATGGTTTTCCGAGTCGAACATTATTTTGATTCAATGTTAAACATGGCTGTCAGTGGCCATCTTTGTTTACATAGAGTTATATAATGAAAACTTGTAGCGACTACTCCTCTGAAACAACTTGACGGATTTTCATGAAACTTCACAGGAAAGTTGCTTTTGATGTCTAACTGATCCTAGCAAAATTTCAGGTCGGCCGGAAATTCAAGATGGCCACCACGGCTAAAAATAGATTTTCAAAAAAACAGTTTGTAGCGACTACTTCTTGAAATCAAAATCAATCATAGAGCTTCAAGATCATTGACCTCTTGTTTATTCTATCTTTACCAAACTTTACCACTTTGTTAATATCAATGAAACCTCGGACAAGTTCCAAAACAAGCCAGATCGGACCAGTAACATCAGAATTATGGTCCTTGATTTAGTTAAAAATGCTATATTTTGCCTTGTTAAGATGATAGGGCCTTTATTGTTCATCTGATGTTTTCCAAACGTTATCAGATTGTTAATATTAGTGAAAACTTGGACAAGTTCGAAAACCATTCATATCGGACCAGTAACAGCAGTGTTACGGCCCTTGATTTAGTTCGAAATGCTATATTTTGCCTCGTTAAGACGATAGGGCCTTCATGTTTCATCCGATCTTTACATAACTTTATCAGTTTGTTAATATCAATGAAAGCTCGGACGAGTTCGAAAACCAGCCAGATGTAACTAGTAACAGTGGAGTTGTGGCCCTTGATTTAGTTCAAAATGCTATATTTTGCCTCGTTAAGACGATAGGGCCTTCATGTTTCATCCAATCTTTACCAAACTTTATCAGTTTGTTAATATCAATGAAAGCTCGGTCAAGTTCGAAAACCAGCCAGATAAGACCAGTAACAGCGGAGTTATGACCCTTGATTTGTTAAAAATGCTATAATTTGCCGCCTCATATTCCTTCATTTTGCATCTGATCTTTGCCAAACTTTACCAGATTTTTTTACTCTTTTTTTATATTAAAAAACCACTTATGCTTATGCCGTGGTGCGGCGTCCGTCTTTCGTCTGTCCGTAAACTTTTTTTTGCAAAAATTCATGTTGATGTGAAATCCAAGATGGCCACCAAATCTAAAAATAGATTTTTAAAAAACAAGTTTGTAGCGACTACTTCTTGAAAACTATAAGTGATATTGATATGGGACTTTTTCTAAAATGATCAGCATGACATGACGTAGGTCCTTGTCGAAAATCGTTTTGATTCGACGTAAACATGGCTGCCAGCAGCCATCTTTGTTTACATAGAGTTATATAATGAAAACTTGTAGCGACTACTCCTCTGAAACTACTTGACGGATTTTCATGAAACTTCACAGGAATGTTGCTCTTGGTGTCTAGCTGGTCCTTTGTAAAATTTCAGGTTGCCAAAATTCAGGATGGCCACCACGGCTAAAAATAGATTTTTAATAAACAAGTTTGTAGCGACTACTTCTTGAAAACTATAAGTGATATTGATATGGGACTTTTTCTAAAATGATCACCATGACATGATGTTGATCCTTGTCAAAAATTGTTTTGATTCAACGTTAAACATTGCTGCCAGCGGCCATCTTTGTTTACATAGAGTTATATAGTAAAAACTTGTAACGACTACTCCTTTGAAACTACTTGGCGGATTTTCATGAAACTTTACAGGAATGTTGCTCTTAATGTCTAGTTGATCCTAGCAAAATTTCAGATCGGCCAGAAATTCAAGATGGCCACCACAGCTAAAAATAGATTTTTAAAAAATAAGTTTGTAGCGACTACGTCTTGAAAACTATAAGTGATATTGATATGGGACTTTTTGTAAAATGATCAGCATGACATGATGGTTATCAGAGTCAAACATTATTTTGATTCGACGTTAAACATGGCTGCCAATGGCCATCTTTGTTTACATAGAGTTATATAATGAAAACTTGTAGCGACTACTCCTCTGAAACTACTTGACGGATTTTCATTAAACTTCACAGGAATGTTGCTCTTGATGTCTAATTGATCCTAGCAAAATTTCAGGTCGGCCGGAAATTCAAGATTGCCGCCACAGCTAAAAATAAATTTTCAAAAAAAAAGTCTAGCGACTACTTCCTGAAATCAAAATCAATCAGTAGAGCTTCAAGGTCATTGACCTCTTGTTTTACATATTTCTGTGTTGTTTTGGTCAATTCTTACACAAAGCTATGTTCCCTACCCACTAGAAACTGGAATATTTTTATTTTATTTTATTTTTGTTTACATATTTCTGTGTTGTTTTGGTCAATTCTTACATAGCTTCTTACACAATTATGTTGCCCTCATCCCCACTCCTCTCCCCCTGCCCCACCGACTCACCCCTACATATTTTTGTGTTGTTTTGGTCAATTCTTACACATCTGTTGTCCCCTCACCCCCTAGAAACTCGATTATTTCAGTTTCAGATTTTTAGCTCTACTGGCCAAAGGCCAGCAGAGTTTATGTGATGCCGAGTTGTCCGTCGTCCTTCCGTCGTCGGCGTTAATTTTTGTCTCGTTAAGACGATAGGGCCTTCATTTTTTATCCGATCTTTACCAAACTTTAACAGGTTGTTAGTATGAATGAAAGCTCAGATGAATTCGAAAACCAGCCAGATCGGACAAGTAACAGCGGAGTTATGGCCCTTGATTTAGTTAAAAAATGCTATATCGCTATATTTTGCCTCGTTAAGACGATAGTGCCTTCATTTTTCATCCTATCTTTACCAAACTTTACCACATTGTTAATATCAATGAAAGCTCGGACAAGTTCAAAAACCAGCCATATCAGACTAATAACAGCGGAGTTATGGCCCTTGATTTAGTTAAAAATGCTATGTTATGCCTCGTTAAGACGATAGGGGCTTCATTGTTCATCCGGTCTTTACCAAACATTATCAGTTTGTTAATATCAATGAAAGCTCGGACGATTTCGAAAACCATTCATATCGGACCAGTAACAGCAGAGTTATGGCCTTTGATTTTGTTCAAAATGCTATATTTTGCCTCGTTAAGACGATCGGGCCTTCATTTTTCATTCTATCTTTACCAAACTTTACCACTTTGTTAATATCAATGAAACCTCAGACAAGTTCGAAAACAAGCCAGATCGGACCAGTAACATCGGAGTTATGGTCCTTGATTTAGTTAAAAATGCTATATTTTGCCTTGTTAAGATGATAGGGGCTTCATTGTTCATCTGATCTTTTCCAAACTTTATCAGATTATTAATATTAGTGAAAGCTCAGACAAGTTCGAAAACCATTCATATCGGACCAGTAACAGCAGCTAGTGTTACCGCCCTTGATTTAGTTTGAAATGCTATATTTTGCCTCAAGACGATAGGACCTTCATGTTTCATCCGATCTTTACCAAACTTTATCAGTTTGTTAATATCAATGAAAGCTCGGACGAGTTCGAAAACCAACCAGATGGAACCAGTAACAGTGGAGTTATGGCCCTTGATTTAGTTAAAAAATGCTATATTTTGCCTCGTTAATCCGATAGGGCCTTCATGTTTCATCCTATCTTTACCAAACTTTACCACATTGTTAATATCAATGAAAGCTCGGACAAGTTCAAAAACCAGCCATATCAGACTAATAACAGCGGAGTTATGGCCCTTGATTTAGTTAAAAATGCTATGTTATGCCTCGTTAAGACGATAGGGGCTTCATTGTTCATCCGGTCTTTACCAAACATTATCAGTTTGTTAATATCAATGAAAGCTCGGACGATTTCGAAAACCATTCATATCGGACCAGTAACAGCAGAGTTATGGCCTTTGATTTTGTTCAAAATGCTATATTTTGCCTCGTTAAGACGATCGGGCCTTCATTTTTCATTCTATCTTTACCAAACTTTACCACTTTGTTAATATCAATGAAACCTCAGACAAGTTCGAAAACAAGCCAGATCGACCAGTAACATCGGAGTTATGGTCCTTGATTTAGTTAAAAATGATATATTTTGCCTTGTTAAGATGATAGGGGCTTCATTGTTCATCTGATCTTTTCCAAACTTTATCAGATTGTTAATATTAGTGAAAGCTCGGACAAGTTCGAAAACCATTCATATCGGACCAGTAACAGCAGTGTTACCGCCCTTGATTTAGTTTGAAATGCTATATTTTGCCTCAAGACGATAGGGCCTTCATGTTTCATCCGATCTTTACCAAACTTTATCAGTTTGTTAATATCAATGAAAGCTCGGACGAGTTCGAAAACCAACCAGATGGAACCAGTAACAGTGGA
>JAWPHD010023254.1:0-22610 GCA_037043455.1 Cyrtodaria siliqua | reverse complement strand
GCTCATCCTCCATTTACATCAAGATACAATACATACATACGAAGAATGGGCCGAAAGCCTTCTAAAGTGCAGAACTACAGAGTTGCTGAAATAAATTTACTGGTGAGTGTTATGCAACATATTTGATCCAGGTTTTAAATAATCTCATTTCATATCAAACAGAAGTTTCATAATTGAAATATACTTTATTTTATATCTATGTCCACCTGTCATTTATTGAACTTGGGCTTGTGAGAGATTATCTACCCAGCTACCTTGTCACTAGATACACAAACTGCCCAAAAGGAATGAGAAAATGTGTCAACAAGCTCACTTCATAGGTGCTTGAAGATAACAACATACTGTAAAAACAGGACAATCAAATTTTACATCCCGACTTGTAATTCATACCTATCATACTTACAGATAGGTGTTCAAAACAAAGTAGCAAACTTAAGGCAATAAAATATGGGTGTTAAGGTGTACACCCAAGAAAAGAGGCTTCAATCAATGAAGTACATGTTGTGGTAGTTGGGCAAGCTCTACGAACGTGCATGGCTCTTATAACAATGGTGTAAGTGCGTCAGACTATGTTCTGTTGCAAGAAATGATTTTTTTTGCAAAGTTTGTTATTAAATAATTGATTCTATTCGTCTTCTTCTGTTTTTTGCATCAGCGCTTTAATAAGGCCATCCTTAACAAACTACTGGTTTGCTGTGCTGTGATGCAAAACGTTTGTGAAACAGTGGTGAAAGCGTTTTACAAAACTGTATTATACGTATGATCCATTTTAATCGGTTTGATTAACATTTTAATCGGTTTGATTAATGGTACGATTTCAGTTTAGATATAATAAAAAATAAAATTAACAATATATATAGGCATACCCGATACTGGTGTAATTTGCGACGCGATCCTAGAAACAAATCAAAGGACTGAAGGTCTTGAGATTGAACAGCGTCTATCTTCTTGATGAGGTTAAAGGTTTTTAAATATTGAGAAAGTAAGAGTTTAAAAAAAATAATAACCTTCAAATATTGGCCGCGATTTTTCAAAAATGGCCGTGCAAAAGACGGCTGCACAGTATATACGTATCTTTTTTGAAAAAGGAACTGAAATACTATGCGCAATAATACATGCATATATTTATTTCATGAATGTAGTTACCCGGATGTGCCGCTCATGACGTGTGACCCAGATAACAAATTGGGAACTAAATGTCCGTAAATATTGTAGTTATTGCATACATGTGATACCTCACGACGAGATGAAATCTTACGGAATTCTAACCCTCCACCCGGCCCCACGGAATTGTGAAAAACTCCCGTAAAATTGCTAAAATCGATTTTTCGAAAATCATCGGTCTGTTTCCTTTGTTTGGTATGTTAGCGAACTTATCAAGGTGTTATTGCTTCTAAAAATAGAATGAATTCAAGAACGACAACTCCTACGAAATTTCATACTCAATTAGATTCGTACTATTGTACATTGTACTCAATTTGATTCATACTATCTGTTATTTTCCAGAGGGGAAGTTATTAGGCAGCCAAACGTGCAGCCGTCTTTTGCACGGCCGTCGTCTTTTGCACGGCCGTTTTTGAAAAATCGCGGCCAATATTTGGAGGTGTGGGTGGGGTAATTATTTTATTTTTTTTAAACCCTTACTTTCTCAATATTTAGAAACCTTTAACCTCATCAAGAAGATAGACATGTTCAATCTTGGCAACTCTCAGGACCTTCAGTCCTTTGATAAAAACTCCCTATTCAGAAATTGCACAGTATATATACATATACGGTACACACGATTCCAAAGAGCATGGCGACTCAAAAAAAATAAAAAGTCCCCTAAACACTGAAAAAAATAGTTGGGTAGCTGCCTTTTTAGTGAGTGGGTTGGAGCACAGCAAACCAAAAATGTGTTAAAGATGGTCTAAGGATATGTTCTATCAGGGTTCAAACTAGGCCGGGATGTTAGGTTCTCCCTCCAAAGAAAATAGGGAGAAGTGGAAGAAAATAGAAAGAAGTGAGAGAGACGAGGTATTTTAAGTGCGCAATTGGTTATTGTTAATATTAATTTATGTACACATCCCATTGGTTTTAACTTTTTAATTATGGAAATTATAGTTTTATTCAAAGGCTTCACAGGCACTCTTTACACATAAATACTACATGTATATAAGAAAGGATTGATAGAAGAATTAATATAACTATATTGCATGTATCTTTATTCATTCATCTTTCCATCAATTTGCATGGAGGGTGTGAATAGGATTCTCAAACTTTACATCTTCCTATGATGCTTATTCCCCATATGACCTATGTAAACAAACGTGTTTTGTTTCCCCCATTACACAACGATGTACAGTTTTGCTGATGTTAAACTAATTCAATTATAAATAACAAACAAAAGTTTTTTCTCCATCCGAAATTATGTACCTCTACGAACTACTATGACACTGTACTTCCCCGGTGGAAAATATCGCCAAAAATTCAGTTGAAATATTGTCAATTACGAACATTTTTTCATGCATTAATTTGTTTTTAATACCAATAGGTCCATCTTACCAAACATTTAAGAAAACGCGTTCTTCAATTCAAAATCACCGACAATGCTTGCAAACTCACCCTATGCCTTCTTTTGATTGAGCAAAGACAATGCGGTATATCAATTATTCAATCAAGAAAGTTTTCACAAGAATCCACTAGTCGTTTAAGTCAATTTATGCATCAGTGATTTATGATTACTGTCGTGCACTTACGTTGCAATAAGTTTGTTTTGTTTGTATGGTGTTTTACGTCATTTTCAACACATGTAAGGTTATATATGAAGGTCGATTTTTTGTGGTGGAGGCAGACCACCCACTTTTCCTGGGTAGAACCAGTACTGTATACCTCCCGCCATCTGTAAGAATCGACACTTCCTCACTTACAAGTAGAGCTCCCAGTGGGATTCAAACCCGCAGCGGTGAGAGGCGAAGGTTTACAATGTGTCAATGATCAGCACCCTGTGAAAATCCAGAGGCTAATTAGTTCAACAATAGGTAATTGCTAAGGCCTAAAAAAAAAGTTTGTTTCATGTTACCCAACCGACCGTGATTTTTACCCCCGACCATATTTTTTTTGTAACGGTAATTTCTTTTTTGTTACAACGGTAAAAAAATTGCGACTATGGCGACACAAATGAATTATTATGTATACCAGTCCCGTCGCTTAGCAATGACCGTTTCCGTTTTCGATTTTCAATGTCTTTTTGGCATTGAAAGTTGTCGATTTGAAGTTCGATTTTCTCACCAGAATCAAGTATAACAAGTCAAAAACTTACATAAATCTCAAGATAAATGTTTTAATTTACTTGTTGCGAAGAAATAAATTCAAAATCGATTGAATGTTGTGTAATACACGCGTTTTACCCGCGCGACCCTCATTCGCGGATTACACAAAATGTCTGCCATTTGCATTCAATATTATCATCATGATGTTTTTTTTTCAAAGCTTATTTCGCCTAGCCATAAGCTTGATTTTTACAAATATTATGTTTGTCTGAAATTTCGAAGGTCAAATATTTTTTTAAACTAGGATAAATGATTGATGTTCTGCGATTCGGAAATTTTCAATGGCTGAAAATATATTATTTTTGGAAGGGGTTTTCCCGGAATACATATCATGTGATAGCTCTATTTTTAAACTTTCCATCAAAATTGAGCCCACTTGCAGAAGCAGATTGACCTATTGCAAATATAGTGTGTTGTTTACATAAGCTACTGTAGACCACAATGCACTCGACAGCTACACCAAGATGATTTGGGGTAGGAATTTGGGAGTTTTCTCAGAAGCCTTAGTAGTTTATGAGGACAAGAGTACCTGTATCTGCAGCTCTCTATGTGTACCAAAGAAACACAACCCAAACAATAGATTATGCAACAGTCAACTTAAAGACTTTAATTTTGGTGTTATATATAATTCGAAATACATAGCTGGCATTGATATCTTACCCAAAAAAAAAAGGCTTACCGACCCCCCTTTTTTGGGGTATGTAACAGGAAACATCACTATTTTTTTAGGCCTAATGACAGTAGCTTCTGATATGTTGAGTATGTTGAGTAGGTACTGATTATAGGAAGCATGTTATTTGATCTTGCAGAAAAGTAGACGAGGTGGATATCGCTTTTTCGGAAGCTTTGAGCGCAGCATTTGTTTATTTGATCTGGCCAAAAATTAAGGTGAAGTGGATATTGCTTTTTCGGAAGCTTTGAGCGAAGTTTGTAAACTGCCGGTTATTTCTGATTTCCCCCTGTCTATCAAGTCTATATAATCAGTCCATTTAAACTTGTACGAGGACATAGGCAATCATGGTAAATATACTGAACTTTTTCAACAAAGAGTTGTAGCAGCTCAAAATACACCGGAGGTCATTCAGTTCCCATGAACATATATGGGAAACTAGCTTCAAATAAATGGGGAGCACCTATAAAACAGAACTACATGTAGTATTCTGGGGAATTGAATGTTTCACATGGAACACCTGCCTTGGGGAGAAGAGTGTTGATAATATTTGCATTAAGGGTAAGATTTATGTGACTCAACAATATAAAGTACCTTCATCATCATGTATCAGGTTTCATTCCAATATCTCATTCCTTGCTAAATTTACAGCCTGGAAACCAATTTTCTATTTTTAGCTACCCTGATCCCAGTAACCTCCTACCCTGATCCCAGTAACCTCAAATGCAATCCCAAGCTTCCTTTTCATAAAAACTACACCTACACGAACACAACAATTTTTCGTTTCAATATCTCATTCCAAACTTAAGTGATAAAAATTCTGCTCGGAAACCATTCTTCTATTTTTAGTAATAATGACCTTGACCCCAGTGACCTCAAATGCAATCCCAAGCTTTCTTTCCATATAAGCTAATTTAACACAGCAAATTCCAAATTCTCATTCCTAACTAAAGTGAATGAGCGGAAACAAGTGTGACTATGTACCAATGGACGACGATGGACAAAGTATGCTTTGCAGGTGACACAAAAACCTGTCAGATATTTGGTGCATTGTTTAATATCAACTGTTTAAAATCTATGTGAACAAATTATGTCTCACTCTGCAACAGCTTAAACAAAATGTTCTAATCAAAATAATCAGTCCATTTTTGGGTAAAAATGTTCAGGTCTGAATAATTCAATCATTCTCAATGATCTGAATCACTTTAAATTACAATGAAAAGAAGATAAAACTGGACTCCACCTAACTTTATCAATTTTTACATTTAACCCTATATCCCTGAAGGAAAGTAAATCAACACTATTTGCTAGACAACTATGGAATTTATAGGTTAAACTCTACTGATCCAGAATTACTTAAGAATTAATCATATTACACCCACAAATTTGTGGTAAATGTATAATTTCCCCAATTTAGGAATAATTCTACCTATTTTACCATGCAGGGTGTGTGACAGTGTGCCTTTTTTTAGATTGAGAATTTTAGCTTGCTTTAGCTTGTTTGTTTTTTATATTTATGACTTCAGTTAGTGACTTTAAATTACCAGTAATCCTTAACTGATCAATGAATCCTCATGTTTAAATAGTTTTATCTTTATATATTTACATTGAAGTATTAATTAAAAATTAATGTAAATATATAAAGATAAAACTATTTAAACATGAGGTCAATTTTGATTTCAGGAAGTAGTCGCTACAAACTTGTTTTTTGAAAATCTATTTTTAGCCGTGGCGGCCATCTTGAATTTCCGGCCGACCTGAAATTTTTCTAGGATTAATTAGACATCAAGAGCAACATTCCTGTGAAGTGTCATGAAAATCCGTCAAGTAGTTTCAGAGCAGTAGTCGCTACAAGTTTTCATTATATAACTATATGTTAACAAACATGGCCGCTGACAGCTAAACAAACATGGCCGCTGACAGCCATGTTTAACATTAAATCAAAATAATTTCGACTCGGATAACCATCATGTCAAGCTGATCATTTTAGAAAAAGTCCCATATCAATATCTCTTATAGTTTTCAAGAAGTAGTCGTTACAAACTTATTTTTTTAAATCTATTTTTAGCCATGCCGGCCATCTTGATTTTTGGCCGACCTGAAATTTTGCTAAGATCAATTAGACATCAAGAGCAACATTCATGTGAAGTTTCATGAACATCCATCAAGTAGTTTCAGAGGAGTAGTCGCTACAAGTTTTCATTATATAACTCTATGTAAACAAAGATGGCCACTGGCAGCCATGTTTAACGTCGAATCAAAATAATGTACGACTCGAATAACCATCATGTCATGCTGATCATTTTAGAAAAAGACCCATATCAATATCACTTATAGTTTTCAAGAAGTAGTCTCTACAAACTTATTTTTTTTAAATCTATTTTTAGCTGTGGTGGCCATCTTGAATTTCTGGCTGATCTGAAATTTTTCTAGGATCAATTAGACATCAAGAGCAACATTCCTGTGAAGTTTCATGAACATCCGTCAAGTAGTTTCAGGGAAGTAGTCGCTACAAGTTTTCATTATATAACTCTATGTAAACAAAGATGGCCGCTGGCAGCCATGTTTAACTTCGAATCAAAATGATTTTCGACAAGGACCAACATCATGTCATGCTGATCATTTTAGAAAAAGTCCCATATCAATATCCCTTAAAGTTTTCAAGAAGTAGTCGCTACAAACTTGTTTTTTAAAAACCTATTTTTAGATTTGGTGGCCATCTTGGATTTCACATCTACAGACTTTTTGCTAGGATCAACTAGACTTCATGGGCAACATTTCTGTAAAGTTTCATGAAAATCCATTCAGTAGTTTCAGAGGAGTAGTCGCTAGAAAAAAAGTTAACAGACAAACGGACGGACGGACACCACACCATGGCATAAGCTCTGCTGATCCCGACCGACCCTATTTTTAAGGGGCCGACCCTAAAACTTTTTTTGTTCTGAACAATGATTTATCACAATATATTGAGGTAAACTGACATCACAGAGCAACTTTCAGCTGTATCTTCAACTTGTATGGGGTTTATGAGATAAATACATGTAGAATCTCACAATATCTTGCTCCAATTTTTTTTTTAAAAAAATGCCTACCTGCCGACCTTATTTTTTTAGATCATGCAATAGGAAACACACCTATTTTTTTGTTTGGCCTTATCCAAACTCTATCCAAGTTTTCAGGTGTGTAAAATAATGTCAGTTCATTCATGGTAGCGTGAGCGACTATTGCGCGCACACTAGTATTACCATCGTAAGTAATGTTAGTTTAGACCGGAGTTCAAATTCACGAAGCAGTACTTCTTTTTTCTATACCGCTATTGAATTCCATCAAACAATCTTGTTTGCATTCAGTAAATATTTAATATAAAACAATAAGTAATTATTGTCTTTTATAAGCTAAAATTTACGGACATTGTCCGGTATGTCCCTTTAATTACTAAACATAAATTAACAGACAAACAAACAAAAATTCTTAGGGTGGAAGTTTAAAGGTACATGCACAATTTAATTGTGTGTGTGTTGGTTGGGGAACTTCGAAGATACAGACCCGGGTGTTGGGTTCTGCACTTAGTCTTGACGAGGTGAGTATCTGTGCCAATTTATTGAAAATTCCTCCATGCATCTTCTTGTGAGAGCTACGGAGAGGACATGAAATCGACCTAAGAAATTATATGCATATAGGGAGTATATGATGCATATAGGAAGTATATGACCTTGATCTTGAAGATACAGACTCTGGTTGTGTGTTATACATTTCATCTTGAGGAGTATTTGCGGCAATTCATTTCAAAATCCCTCCATGCATGTGCAAGTTACGGAGTGGACATGAAAATTATAACATTTATATTCTTGTGGTGTGGCTAATGCAATGCAATTTACAGTTTGGCGTATGTTTTTGACAAATCTTACACACCACCATTGACATGTCAAGGTTTGATTTTGTGGTAGGTCCCAATGTTGTTTTTAATAAGGCTGGGTAGAAAAATACCTGTGTTTCTGGTTACCCGACCGTCCCTATTTTTTGGCGCCGACCCTACAGTTTTTTATCATAAAAAAAAAAGATTTCCGTGTTATTTGTTGAAAGTATTCTTGAATTAAAACTTAATTAAGCCTCTAGCAAAGATGCTATATATATTAAAATAGAATCTGACTAGTTTTGACATCCATGAAAAAAAATAATAAAAAAAATAAAATACCTACCTACCCTAATTTTTTTCAACCGAGTAACCAGAAACACAGGTATTTTTCTATCTGGCCTAACATAAAATAATCCCATACCCTGGATTTTGTCTTAAAGGAATAGTTCTATGGGCTCGGCAGGGTTCTTTCCGATTTTATTTACCGTCCTTACTTAATTTGAAGCGAAACGAGCAAAACTACCGAAAATAAAACAAACTACCAGAAACAGCAATTGAAAATGAAAAAATATGATCGTCGTCAACGTGGATCAGTTAGATTTTTAGCGACTATCGGCACAACACTAGTGCACTGTTTCTAAACCTACAGACGATAAGGTAATGTAATTGTATATTTTAAGAATCCAAAAGCTATAAACACAATATAAACGACTTTACCCAGCCAGGCCAAACCCCAAAATTGGAGTGTCAAATTAGTTTATAACTCATTAAAATTTATTTCACGCATATTCAATCACGGATATTTTAAGAACCCGTTAAACAAAACTGAGTACCTTGATAGAGTTTTGATAAACGGTTTTGTAGTAGATTTTGCACTTATATGGCGGATTAGTTTCTTTAAGGTACTTCAGAAATTTGAATTGGTGATATCCAACCTGTGACAATGAAAACCATTTCGATGCAATATGCATTTTAAGCACAAGTTAGGGCATTAAATCAAGTGCTTTCATTATTTATTATATATATACATGTAGCATATATATAATATATAGAGAAAGATATCAACAGAAAAATGCAATAGTTTAGTAAATATATTAAATTGAAAAACTGCCATTTTCCTGCATCCGCACAGTAATATTCACGTACTCAAATTAAATATTATCAACAGCAATGTAATCTTCAGTCTTATCTAGGGCAGCTGAAAATCCATTTTTTAAATTTGTTTAACTTTACAAATACTGTACATGTACATATTCTCAAAATCAATTTTCAATGACCATAATGGGGGTGACAATTTAATACACAAAGTATGGCGGTTCCTGAAAGTTTACATTATCATGACATAATAATACAGGTAAGTTAGCTAGGATAATTGCAATGTATGCATGGTCAAGCAGTACACTACCATTGATTGAATACACACATCTCTTTACCTACCTGGCACCTCATTTTTCAAGCATGATCTAAGCATGCTAAGTAACAGGTGCCTTTATAATACATCTCTATATTGCTGGGAGACACCTCTGTTTGGTCAAATTTGGGCCAAAATGAAATCAATTAAAAAAATTGTATTTCAACTGCCCTAGACAAGTCTGAGAGGATTATATGGATGTTATTTGTTTCTAGTTTAAGGTTGTGGATATTTCTAGGGAGATGCACAAACAATGGTATATTTTGGTCAGATTGTACATTAATGATAACATTTTTAGAACACTTTTTTTATTCTTCATTTGCTGTTATATATGTTTTGTATAATGGAATCTATTTGTTGCATTATTATCATTAATTTCATAAAATCAGCCAAAATTAATTTTCAGTTTCGCAGGAAGGACTCAGCCCAATTCGAAATTTTGAATATCCTTAAAAGAACTGTTTACCAGATATTACCGGTAGTCTTTCAGTATCAGTTGAGATTTGTTTAATCAGGTCTGTAACCTATTCATGTAACAGACTAACATGTAATCACTAATGTGTGGAACCAGTCTGGTGGAACTGATCAACTGACTATAAATTATTTACACAAATATACTGCTTCAATATCTGTGCTCGCATTTCCCCTAAAGCGGAATGGCGGGTCGGTGCGCCATGTCCCTTTTTTGGGCTGCCCTGCCCATTTTCGGACCCGCCCCGCTCCCCTAAAAACCAAGTCCTGTTGCTGTTATATAACCGCCCTTTTGCCGTAATTTCATCATGCCTAATCTGTATTGACCTCTTTAGGCAATAAATCGAGCAGGTGTAAATCGAATTAGCTTGACCCGAGGTGTTAATTAGGCCATCCCCTGTTTGCCGACAACTGGGGTAAAGTCAATCATGCGTATTAGATTTGGACCTGTCAACTTTTTGTGTACGTTATGAAAATATGTTTATTCATATTTCATTTAAAATCTCAAGTAAATTTGCTCCGATCCATTTACTCGCGATTAAAACATGAAAAGATGAGAAAATGTATATCAAATTTAAAACATGAAAAGATGAGAAAATAAATTTATATCAAATTATTTGAAAATCACGTGAAAAAAATCAAAACCAGATAGTTATGTCGGTATTTTTCCGGTTTGCTTTTTGCTTCGCGGTGTCAAGGTAAGTCGATTGATTAGGCCTAAAAAAAAAAAAAAGTGTATTTCTGGTTTAACCCTGTCACAAAGTTAGGGTAGGTAGGTAGGAAACTGTTTGTTTTTTAGATATTTTTTTATATATATTGTTCGCATATATTATGCCATTTTTGTACTAAGACAACTTCTTGATAACCTTTGCAAACAGTTTGGATCCAGATTAGATGCTTAACAAATGTTAAATTGATGCTAATAAAATTATCATTTGAATAAAAATGTTTGTTGTTTGATTGTAATATTATCAGTGCTCAAGAAATAGGATAGCCCGACGCCCGGGGCTCCTCGAAATCCATTCCGGGCCTGTCTCATTTTGCAGACGAGGAGCCCGTCGGGCCTGTCTAAAAAAAAAAAAAAATCCCCCAAAAAATCAGTTTTACTGGATCTCAAGCTCAAGTTCCTCAAGACAAAATACTCCCATGTGTATTGTGAACTGTGAAAACACTTGCAATAAAGTAATTAAAATGTGTTATACACACATTGAAACAATAAGAAGTTTGAATATTTTGCCTGGCTTCGTGTCGGCAGTTTGTCACAACTTTGAGGTCGACAATTGTTGACATAAAACTCATTATTCTGCTAGATTAGGGTTGTGTTTTCTTTCCTTTGTGATAAGAAATACCGTTTTTGTCATTAAAAACACACTAATGCATGAAAAAAAAATCGTTATTGATGGTATTTCGATTGAATGTTTGTGAAATGTTCGGGTCGTAAAAGTGCGGTGTCATAGTAGTTCGGATGGTACATAATTTCGGATTTTTTTTTTTACATAATCAAATAAGAAAAACTGTCCTTTACAAATACATGTTGGTGGAAAGAAAAATATATATACTGTTTATGTATAAATATAGATATAAAGTATAATTCTATTCATTATTTAAGGTGTAAGGAGTTCCTGGAATCCTACTTTTAAATGAATTCTAGTCTAGACTCCTAATTCTTTACTTGGAGAAAGTGTTGACAAAAAGAAAAAATATAGCTAGAGAAGGCTCTGATAGTCTCATAAAACCTGATTAAAAATTTGGCTCCAAGTTTAGCTCCAGTTTCACCAAGTCGGCTCTGATTATTATCGTTTGGCAAAAGTGCTAGTACTCTCCTTTGCATTGGTTATAAATTACTATGTAATATTCTATTCTAACATATTTTAAACGAAATGGTAAATAAGTCCGCTGACCAGGGAGCATAAAGTGGTAGCAAAAAGAACAAGAGGTCAATGACCTTGAAGCTCTACTGATTGATTTTGATTTCAGGAAGTAGTCGCTACAAACTTGTTTTTTGAAAATCTATTTTTAGCCGTGGCGGCCACCTTGAATTTACGGCCGACCTGAAATTTTGCTAGGATCAATAAGACATCAAGAGCAACATTCCTGTTTAGTTTCATGAAAATTCGTCAAATAGTTTCAGAGGAGTAGTCGCTACAGGTTTTCATTATATAACTCTATGTAAACAAAGATGGCCACTGACAGCCATGTTTAACATTGAATCAAAATAATGTTCGACTCGGATAACTATCATGTCATACTGATCATTTTAGAAAAAGTCCCATATCAATATCTTTTATAGTTTTCAAGAAGTAGTCGCTACAAACTTATATTTTAAAAATCTATTTTTAGCCATGGCGGCCATCTTGAATTTCCGGCCGACCTGAAATTTTGCTAGGATCAATAAGACATCAAGAGCAACATTCCTGTGAAGTTTCATGAAAATTCGTCAAGTAGTTTCAGAGGAGTAGTCGCTACAAGTTTTCATTATATAAGTCTATGTAAACAAAGATGCCCACTGGCAGCCATGTTTAACGTCGAATCAAAATAATGTTCGACTCGAATAACCACCATGTCATGCCGATCATTTTAGAAAAAGACCCATATCAATATCACTTATAGTTTTCAAGAAGTAGTCGCTACAAACTTTTTTTTTTAAATCTATTTTTAGCTGTGGTGGCCATCTTGAATTTCTGGCCGATCTGAAATTTTGCTAAGATCAATTAGACATCAAGAGCAACATTCCTGTGAAGTTTCATGAAAATCCGTCAAGTAGTTTCAGTGGAGTAGTCGCTACAAGTTTTCATTATATAACTCTATGTAAACAAAGATGGCCGCTGACAGCCATGTTTAACATCGAATCAAAACGATTTTTGACAAGGACCAACATCAAGTCATGCTGATCATTTTAGAAAAAGTCCCATATCAATATCACTTATAGTTTTCAAGAAGTAGTCGCTACAAACTTGTATTTTGAAAATCTATTTTTAGCCATGGCGGCCATCTTGAATTTCTAGCCGACCTGACATTTTGCTAGGATCAATTAGACATCAAGAGCAACATTCGTGTGAAGTTTCATGAAAATTCGTCAAGTAGTTTTAGAGGAGTAGTCGCTACAAGTTTTCATTATATAACTCTATGTAAACAAAGATGGCCACTGGCAGCCATGTTTAACGTCGAATCAAAATAATGTTCAACTCGGATTACCATCATGTCATGCTGATCATTTTAGAAAAAGTCCCAGATCAATATCTTTTATAGTTTTCAAGAAGTAGTCGCTACAAACTTAGTTTTTAAAAATCTATTTTTAGCCGTGACGGCCATCTTGAATTTCCGGCCGACCTGAAATTTTTCTAGGATCAATTAGACATCAAGAGCAACATTCCTGTGAAGTTTCATGAAAATCCGTCAAGTAGTTTCAGAGGAGTAGTCGCTACAAGTTTTCATTATATAACTCTATGTAAACAAAGATGGCCGCTGGCAGCCATGTTTAGCGTCGAATCAAAACAATTTTCGACAAGGACCAACACCATGTCATGCTGATCATTTTAGAAAAAGTCCCATATCAATATCTCTTATAGTTTTCAAGAAGTAGTCGCTACAAACTTATTTTTTAAAAATCTATTTTTAGCCGTGGCTGCCATCTTGAATTTCCGGCCGACCTGAAATTTTGCTAGGATCAATTAGACATCAAGAGCAACATTCCTGTGAAGTTTCATGAAAATCTGTCTAGTAGTTTCAGAGAAGTAGTCGCTACAAGTTTTCATTATATAACTCTATGTAAACAAAGATGGCCGCTGGCAGCCATGTTTAACGTCGAATCAAAACGATTTTCGACAAGGATCAACATCATGTCATGCTGATCATTTTAGAAAAAGTCCCATATCAATATCCCTTAGAGTTTTCAAGAAGTAGTCGCTACAAACTTGTTTTTTAAAAACCTATTTTTAGATTTGGCGGCCATCTTGGATTTCACATCTACATGAATTTTTGCTAGGATCAACTAGACTTCATGGGCAACATTTCTGTAAAGTTTCATGAAAATCGATTCAGTAGTTTCAGAGGAGTAGTCGCTACAAAAAAAGTTTACGGACAGACGGACGGACGGACAGACAGACGGACGGACGACGGACGCCGCACCACGGCATAAGCTCTGCTGATCTCTGATCAGTAGAGCTAAAAATCTAGTCAGAGGAGGTTCTGAGCATGATTAAAACATACGTAACAAATGTGTGCTATGAAAGTGAATAAAGACACATTTCCAATAAGAAAAAAATATTGGACCTTTCCATTTTAAATCAGGGCCTGTCCATTTCAAATCAGGGCCTGTCCATTTCAAATCGGGGCCTGTCCATTTTCAGAAGCAACAAGCCCTGGGCCTGTCTCTTAAAATAATTTTCTTTGAGCACTGATTACCTTCTTTTTTTTCATCTCGCTAAAAATATTTAGGGTCGGCGGTGAAAAAGTAGGGTCGGTCGGGAAACCGGAAACACACATAATTTTTTTTTAGGCCTTATAAATAAAGACGGACATTTTTATAACAATTTATCAACTTATAGTCGTATCTGACCATTGTCGCCCAAACTATATCGATTTGACGTGATTAACTATGAACTGGCACAAGCAATTGTAAAACTATGTTAGCGTTCAAAGTTGACGTAAATTCGGATACGCTTTATTTCGGATGCTTTAAAATGTTCTACTTTCACTTTGCGTTTTCCAGATAATTTTATTTTAAATTGTATTCACTTTAAAAACAACAAAAATTCAGTGTTATCTTCAATATATTAACAATGAATTGTATAAACAAGAAATGAAAGAAAACAGAATCAAGAAAAGCAATAAATGAGTGAGAACTGTATAATTACACATGTACTATTTTTTTTATTATTTAATCAACTTCATATTTTATTTCCTTTGCAACAGTAAAATAAATTTTATTTTGTTTCGTTTTGAATTTTTCGCGTGCTGGAAAATGCCATTTTTACAGTTTAGCACGCTTAAAAATGCCCTTTTTCAGGGAGCACCCTGCCCTTTTAAAAACCTTGGGAAAACACTAAATTACCTGTTAAATTTTTTAGCCTTGCTGAAAATCCATAATTCAGGCTTATGTATCCTTTAAAAAGTCCAAAATTTACAGTACTTTCGTCATTTAAAAGTGAACCATTGTCCCCAAGTACCAACTGTGGTTTAGACTCTACCCAGTGGTCTGTTGCCAAAGAAACAACAACAACCGTGATCGAACACATAGATAGTATAAACGTCAGGAGGATAAAAACTCGTTGTTGTTCCTCCATTATTTAGCAAATATAACTGATAATTTGAAATCCACTATTAAAGGTGCTTTTAATGCTGCTTTTATAGGAATGTTTTTCGAGAAATTATGTCAACCATGTCACACCCTGTATTATTTTATTTTCCGGTTTGCGTTATATTCGCAATGTTGTGATAATCGCAAATTTCGAGACGATTTTGATGGTTCCTGTCAAGAAAAAACACGTTCAAAAGAGTGAAAGAATTATCTAGATAATATGAACTAAGGTATAACCTTGAGGCGAGCACAGAAAATGTGAAAGTAAATTTTAAACATGAAAATCAATGAAAGAACAATACATATAATTTTCAAATTGAAAGCAACTCAATAATGAGGTCCTCTCAGGGTTTTTAGCAAACAGGCCAGGAGGGCTTATGCGATCACTTTTCGTCCGTCGTCCGTCTGTCTGTCTGTTAGCAATTTTATAAAATCGACATCTCCTCTGAAACCGCTTAAAGGATTTTGATGAAACTTCATCACAATATTACTTGAGAGGCCCTATCAGATTTGTGTTTTTCGCGGCCGCTAGTCATCGAATATGGCCGCCATGGCTAAAACTAGGTACAGTTTAAGGAAATTTCAAACAACATCTTAGACCTAAACCACTTATTACATTCTTGTGAAATATCATATACATCTTCCTTGGGTTAGCCTCTATCAAGTTTGTGTTTTTCATTATCGTCAAATAATCAAAATTATTCAAAATGGCCACAACAATAACCCAAAGTTTACATAGAGTTATATATAGGAAACATGTTTCTTGGGTTGGCCTCTATCATGTTTATGTTTTCGAATCACATCATGCAAGTAGAGCATCTACAGGCCCTCTTGGGCCTCTTGTTTGGGAACATGGCCATTTATATTTGGTGAAAACAATGGCCTTTATTTTCAGGGAACAAGAGAACATTGACACATATTTTAAGGGAACAAGGGAACATGACTTGCTTGCAGTACAATGCGGACCTACGATGCCATTGCGTTCGGACGCTGTGGTTTCTATAGGACCCTATTTCTCATTTTTACAGGAAATACAATTCTAACATCTAGCTTTAATATTAAAAAAAAATCACAAAAAGTTAACATTTCAAACAATATTTGTGTGATGACAGTGTTGTATGAGATGCAACTATAATTACTGTAGGCCAGAATGAATTTTGGGGAACATTAGCAAATCTTTTAGACATCAGAAAAACTTTTAGAGAACAAGGGAACATTGGGGAAAAATTGGGGAAACAAAGCAAAATATTTGTGGGGAACAAGGGAACACTGACTCATATTTTCAGGGAACAAAGGAAGATTGACCCCTTCTCCCCTCCTGAGGGGCCTCAATAATAATAAGAAGAATGGATAAATCATTAAATGCTATGTACGAGTTGAAAGGTACAAATTGCATTTACCATATTGTTCATACTGAGGGATGGGGGAGGGGGGGGGGATTAAACAGGCAAACATAATTTCAAGACGTTTTTTGATAAGCCTGAATCCAAGTATATATTTAGATTATTTTTTTAAACTAGTTGAAAGAAACTAAACTGCAAAATTGAGCATTTACCGCACTGCTTCAAGTAGACACTGTCGTGATGTAACTGAAAGATTGTTAACTTATAATACATATACGTACATTATTCCAATTGATTTTTTACAGTTTTTTTTCTTTTTGTCAGAAATGTTGATATTTTCTATGTTATTACTTATTACTAAATATATGCAAACTATAACCTGAGCATTTAGCCGATAACACTAAATATGATTCACCACAAATAGATGAGAGATGCGGATAATTGTTTTAATCAAATTAACACCACAGTCCATCTGTCCTGATCTTACATTGAATAAGAACCGTCTGTAAGATGGCAAGTTGCATTCACTTCAGGGCATGGGTTTGAAGAAATCCAATCCAACGATTTTATCTGTGTGTGACCCAGTGGGCGACTCCTAAAAGATGCTAGTATCACCATCCAATGCTGGTTGAAAATGTCTGACAGAATAATGCAACTATCAGTCACAGACAACCATTTAAATCTAAGCAAAGGATAGATGACTCTTTTCTTGAGAAGACATTTAGTGTGATGCAGCCCTTCTGTAGTGTAAATTTCACAGTTTTTCTTTTCACTGCGGTTCCAGTCCATCCTGGTGTTTCATCTCTGTTCTGATCCGTTGTTCCGGTGAACCATATCAACGGTCCATAATTATGTAATAAAACAAATACAAACAATTCCTGTTTTTAGCTCTACTGATCAGAGATCAGCAGAGCTTATGCCGTGGTGCGGCGTCCGTCGTCCGTCTGTCTGTCCGTCTGTCTGTAAACTTTTTTTTGTAGCGACTTCTCCTCTGAAACTACTGAATGGATTTTCATGAAACTTTACAGAAATGTTGCTCATGAAGTCTAGTTGATCCTAGCAAAAATTCATGTTGATGTGAAATCCAAGATGGCCGCCAGATCTAAAAATAGGTTTTTAAAAAACAAGTTTGTAGCGACTTCTTCATGAAAACTATAAGTGATATTGATATGGGACTTTTTCTAAAATGATCAGCATGACATGATGTTGGTCATTGTCGAAAATTGTTTTGATTCGACGTTAAACATGGCTGCAGCGGCCATCTTTGTTTACATAGAGTTATATAATGAAAACTTGTAGCAACTACTCCTCTGAAACTACTTGACGGATTTTCATGAAACTTTACAGGAATGTTGCTCTTGATGTCTAATTGATCCTAGCAAAATTTCAGGTCGGCCGGAAATTCAAGATGGCCGCCACGGCTAAAAATAAATTTTCAAAATACAAGTTTGTAGCGAATACTTCTTGAAAACTATAAGTGATATTGATATGGGACTTTTTCTAAAATGATTCAATGTTAAACATGGCTGCCAGAGGCCATCTTTGTTTACATACAGTTATATAGTAAAAACTTGTAGCGACTACTCCTTTGAAACTATTTGACAGATTTTCATGAAACTTTACAGGAATATTGCTCTTAATGTCTAATTGATCCTAGCAAAATTTCAGATCGGCCAGAAATTCAAGATGGCCGCCACAGCTAAAAATAGATTTTTAAAAAAGAAGTTTGTAGCGACTACGTCTTGAAAACTATAAGTGATATTGATATGGGACTTTTTGTAAAATGATCAGCATGACATGATGGTTATAAGAGTCAAACATTATTTTGATTCGACATTAAACATGGCTGCCAGTGGCCATCTTTGTTTACATAGAGTTATATGATGAAAACTTGTAGCGACTACTCCTCTGAAACTACTTGAAGGATTTTCATGAAACTTCACAGGAATGTTGCTCTTGATGTTTAATTGATCCTAGCAAAATTTCAGGTCGGCCGGAAATTCAAGATGGCCGCCACGGCTAAAAATAAATTTTCAAAATACAAGTTTGTAGCGACTACTACTTGAAAACTATAAGTGATATTGATATTGGACTTTTTGTGAAATGATCAGCATGACATGATGTTGGTCCTTGTCAAAAATTGTTTTGATTCAACGTTAAACATGGCTGCCAGCAGCCATCTTTGTTTACATAGAGTTATATAGTAAAAACTTGTAGCGACTAATCCTTTGAAACTACTTGGCAGATTTTCATGAAACTTTACAGGACTGTTGCTCTTAATGTTTAATTGATCCGAGCAAAATTTCAGATCGGCCAGAAATTCAAGATGGCCGCCACAGCTAAAATTAGATTTTTTAAAAAAGAAGTTTGTAGCGACTACGTCTTGAAAACTATAAGTGATATTGATATGGGACCTTTTTGTAAAATGATCAGCATGACATGATGGTTATCAGAGTCAAACATTATTTTGATTCGACGTTAAACATGGCTGTCAGCGGCCATCTTTGTTTACATAGAGTTATATAATGAAAACTTGTAGCGACTATTCCTGTGAAACTACTCGACAGATTTTCATGAAACTTCACAGGATTGTTGCTCTTGATGTCTTATTGATCCTAGCAAAATTTCAGGTCGGCCGGAAATTCAAGATGGCCGCCACGCTTAAAAATAAATTCTATAATGAGGTGACTTACAAATCACTATCCGAGTCGAATAAATGAGAACCAGACCATCCGACATATTTTAAACGATACGACACCCACCTGTACTTATGAATGTGTATAGTGTACAGTATTAATGACTATGTATCTATCTACAGTTTACTTGAGACAGATAGTCTAGGCTTTTCAGGAGAGTGGGGTCTGTTGTCTAAGGAAACTTGTCAAAATAAGCCATAAAGATTGTTAAACCATTTAAAACAACAAGTCATTCGCTTTGCACACCAATCTCTGTATGTGAGTGCAAGAAACGATAACTCTGCGTGCACATCTGCCTCGGTTGTAATGGTTGTGTGCTTCTTACGGACCACACCTGTGCTACTTTCGGTTTTGTTTTCAATTTTTCGTAAACTTCTTTCTACCTCTTTTGAAGTTAAATTACTACAAATTGTTATAATTTCCTCCCTGTTTATGTTGTTTATTTTTTTTTACAATATTACACGCACTGTTTATTTTTTGTAATGTCATGTGACTCTGACGTCACAAGATGGATGCCTACTAAATTTTTAAAAGTTTTGTTTTCATCTATATGGTAATTAGATAAAACTGTGACCGTTACAGAGGATTCGAAGATGGTGTCCGCAATACTATCGAGAGTAGTTATGTAAGGATAAACTCTTATTAGTAATTCATCACATTTATGTCCAAGGATGCTTTTACATTTGTGATTTGTGTTGCTACGTTTTCATGTTGACTGTTGAGTGTTGCTCATCATCATGTCATAATTGGTAAATTTCACCAGATATCTAAGAATTACGTCTCTGATTTCACCATCCACGATGTTTTGGTGGTCAGTGATTTGCCCTTAGTTTATTGAAGCTGTCAATTGAAATGTTTATGTTACCAGATGCCAGTTGGTAATTGTTATGTCATCATAATCTGAGCTGAAATGAAAAAAAACACAACTGTTTTCTTGTCCCACTAGTATACTTCCATTGTGATTGTAAAATATGTAAAAAATTTGCCACTGTGACAACCTGAACCATGTCTCATTTGTCTTGTGCCTTTTCCTATCAAGTTGATTAGGCGAGGCTTAGAAAACCAAGGATGATAAGGCTCTGCTTACTAGTTTACTGGTTTTATCTATTTAACGTAATCTTACGCTTGGTGAGAATGCCGCCATAATTTTTTCATTCTTCGTCCCTTTTTATGATGTCGGACATTACATACAATAAACGCCGAGTAATTTCGCATTGATTTTGCTTCATTCGTCTGACTCTGAGTGCCTAATGAAGTAAAATTTATAATGTCACCCCTTTATCAGGCAGAAAAGTCATATCTAGATAAAGTGGTTTCTCCTTATTTTCATAATATTGTGAGTTCTCTAATATCAGGGAAGTGTGGGAACCCTGTGCATCATGCTGCTCGAACTCGGCCAACCAAGGTGAATTCAGTAAGTTTAGTGCCCTACTGACTCGGATTCGGCCAACCGAGATGAATTCCTTTTTTTTTCTAAGCATACATGCAGAGCCCCAGATAAGCTGCGTATTTGCGTAATTACTCAATTAAAACAATGAAAAACCCAATTGAAATTAAAATCAAGCGTACCAAAAAGCATATGAAATCCCATTTAAGCAATTATTTAAAAAACATGTGCGTACAAACTGTTTTCCATTATTGCAATCGCATGTTGTCTCTGACTTTCCTAGAATGTAAACAAATCTTCGTCGTTCTGTATTCTCTCCCGGTTAATTAGCGAACACGTCTGTCGCTATAGAACAAAAAGTAATTTCATAAACAAGTCCAATATAAAATAAAGTCTAGATCACTACGTGGCTTGGGAATTTTCAAGCGTTTGTAGAATGACGTCCGTCAAAAGAGGTCGTAAAAAAGGCCAGAATAAATACACAGCAAAACAAAATTGTAGAGTATTTTGGAATTCCCAAACTATTAGATGGTGACAGGGTTGTTTCGGGAATTATAGAGGAATTAATCGATATGTATTCACCCGTCAATTCCATTTGTTCACGATGTATTAAACAATATTTTGTCATCAGTAACAAAAACCGAAAAAACACGACGGCAATCGTGTTGTTACTAAAACCGTTAGAGACTGGAAAACTAAATATCCGTGACTAATTGTCGTCAATAATGATGATGATGAATAAATCTGAATCATGTGAACTATTCAGCGAAAATAAAACAATCAGTTAAAACATACAGTTTGAAGTTACAGTTTATGTTTCCAGCATAAATGGAGTTTCTACGATATAATTTGCAGCAACTCTGCATTTCAGGGTGAAAAGGTTCTAGGCCCATTTTCCATATTTTATCTCGATGTACATGTTCATGCCTGTTAGGCGCCATATAACCTTTTATGTGTTGGTGCGCCTTAAAACCCAATTCAGTCAAATCAATTCAATCAATGTTTACCGTTAATTAACAAGATGTAAATATCATTTCAAATTAAGAATTCATGTGAAATAGAAGCCACAACAGAGACTATCATACAACACACAACATAAAGATCTGAAATGTTACACTATTGTAAGTACCTATTTGTAATGTTTTGTGTTGATACCCAATTTAACGAAACATTTGATGAGTGAATTACTTTTTTTTAAAATACCCAATTGACAAAAATATAGGTGGGTATTTTTAAAAGCAAATCAAGCCAATGCTTATCTGGGGCTCTGATACATGTAAAACTCATGAATGTAAGGCCAAAAATAGGTGTGTTTCCTATTGTATGCTCTAAAAAATCGGGTAGAAAGGTAGGCATTTTAAAAAAATAAAATTGAGGACATAAATCTCGTACACGTTGGTGATACAACATGAACATTTCCCTGTGATGTCAATTTACCTCTATATATAAGATAGTTTATATAAGTTATATTCTACAAAATTAGGGGAGGTGCCAGGGGTAAAAAATTAGTAAAAAAATAATGTTTGGTAAAAACTCTTTCCCTCTTACTTTTTCGATATAATTGTTATGTTTTGGATAATTTATAGAAGAAATTATATCTAGAACGACTTTTACCTGAAGAAGAAAAAAAGCCACTTGGCGAGAATTTGCTCTTTACGCGTGTTTGCATAGTCTTCAGTTTCTGCTTGCACTGGTACCCAACCCAATGGCAGCAGTGATCAGTTTTTAGCTCCCTATAATGTTTTGTTTATGTACATGATGTATAGGATAAGGCTATAAAGAGAAATCTTCACCTGGCATTAAGAAACCGAAAGGCAGGGAATTTAGCACCCGACTGGCGTTTTCTTAATGGTGAAGATTTCTCTTCATAAACTCTATCCGGCTTAGTGTTTAGATTTATCGATAGTCTCTATATACATGTAGGTCACGCTCTAAGCCATGAAGAGCAATGGTAGTAAATTATTTGTGAATAAATGTAGCCAGTATTTAAAATTCTGAGCCGTCGGATTCATCATTGGTTAGAAAATTGTATTTCTTTTTAATGTTTATGTGTTAAACAAATTGAAGGCGGTTTGAAAAAATCAGCTACCCAATCATCCCCGCACACCCCCTCCAACCCAGCACCTTCAGAAACATTTTAATTAGTCTTATATTCCTCAACCTTGT
>JAWPHD010023253.1:0-22611 GCA_037043455.1 Cyrtodaria siliqua | reverse complement strand
GTGGAAGTATAAACGGCCACCTGTGAATAATGCAGTTCTCTGATTGGCAGTACCACAATATTCGGCCGTCTGATTAGGTAATATTGTTTTCCTCAAACTACTATTTTACTACTACTGTAAACTATTTTAGTTAATGTTTTTTGTTACTCTTTTTTTACAGTTACAGGGCAGTTTGATGATTACAGGTGTTGTTCAAGCCTTGTTGGGGTTTACCGGACTGATAGGTGTTCTCACCCGGTTTGTAGGACCTCTGACAATTGTACCGACAATGGTTCTAATTTTCATTTTTCTTGTAAAGCCAGTCCTAAAATTCGTGGAAGTCAACTGGGGAATAGCTATGTCGTAAGTAACTATTTAGTAAGTTAACGAAAAGAAAAAAAAATCGTTTATTCGAAATGGGAAGGAAATGTTTTGTCTCAATAAAATTGTATTTAAAGTCACTTTTCATGATCACTGTTATAATTTACCGTATCTTTGAACCATATTTTAAACAAATATTAACTTTTGATAATAAAGTTCAATGAGTGTTATGCTATGGGTTTTTTTGTAAAAAATACATCAAACAATAGGCTTGTCGTGCCCTTAATGGTTTATTCTCTTGTTTCTCTGGCTTCTGCCAAGTCATTGAGTACCTTCATTGTGGCTTTCTAGGCTATCGTTTTTTTGTATTATGTGGCTTTCTAGGCTATTGTTTTTTTGTATTATATTTACACGAGCATTTTTGTGTTTTACTTATATTGCCTATTGATGCTGCCTTGTTGGTTAGAGATTAGATCATGGCGGGGATTTAATTATTTACACTGTCCTGTTTTAATGGGATGACAGTAGGGTAAGTGCGAGATTTGGTGCACCCTAAAACCGGTTTAAACCCCCAGTGGCCTACTTTGCCACTGACCGTTCCAAGGCGGTAGCCCTATTGTCAACCCTTTTGTGTTTGTGATGTCGTTTACATTTCATATTACTTTTGCCTTGTTTGTCTGTTTGCGTGTTTGTTTCTGTGTTTTGTGGTTGACTGTCCTCCTTGAATGCTACTTTCCCTGTCCGATCTTTTTATATTTCTTTTGACTATTATTAAATGAAGCGTTTGATACATGCACCTATATCTAATCACTAATTTTATTTAACAAAAGTAGGTAGGAAAGTGGAACAAAACACAGTTAACCAAAAGCAGGCATTCAAAACCAACAACATAACATGGATAAATAGATGCAAAGTAGATGCAAAGTATATGACACAACTGGTTTATATAGGAGTATCGCCTTGGAACGGCCAATGACAAACAACTTCTACTTGATAATCATGTGATAAGTTGAATCACATTTATCGCCTTGCCTATTTACATTTATACGGCAGTAATTGTAATTTCCCTGTAAAACATCATATGTATTGCGCTCTGTACATGTGTTTTATCTAGTATGCTATATGATAGTTATACTTAAAATAGTTATCCTGCCAACAACAGCCAGATATTACAGCATATGTATAACCATTACGTGGTCCGAGCATTAACTTTCATACCCCATCCAACCCCATCTCCAAGAATCGAAAACGGGGTTGGCTTGGGTATGAAATAAAACCTTAATTTTGGCTTCAAAAGTTTGCATATTGTAAAATTAAAATAATAATAGGTAGTTTTAAACAGGTAATCGCATTTTTTTAGTAAAATATGTTTTTAAACATGTTTTATTGTCAAAATATCCATTTCAAAATCCTGCTAATATAAGCTTTTCCATCGCTTAATAAAATTAAGGCTCGGGACCACGTAATGGTTTATAAAAAATACTAAGAGCGAAGTATATACATATATATCATTTACATATTTTGAGAATCCACTCCATAGATACAATAAAAAATGGTTTTAAAGAATTTGCCCGCCAAATCAGGCAGAATTACACTTAGGTATAAAGGTCATCTAATAATGTATATGTGCCGTTTAAAAGTATTTGATTTATCGTGGGTTCTTAAAATACCCGTGATTGAATATACGTCAAATGAATTATGAGTTGTTAACTCTTAATTCAACGCTCCAGTTTTTGGGTTTGGCCTGGCTGGGATTCTCATAATATGTTAGTTAGATTTAGAAACAGTGTACATAATGTCGTAAATTTAGGCTGTTGTCGGCGGGATAACTAATTTAACCAGCAAGGCCAACCCCCAAACTGGAGCGTCGAATTAAGAGTTACCAACTCATAATTTATGAATATTAGGAATGTATTAACCAATGAGTGTTTGTCGGATTTGTAGTATTGTTGTTATGGATGTTTGCGTGTGTGCGCATGAGCATGACTGTTTTTATATGTATTTATAACGTTTATAGCATTATTGTTCGAAGGTCACATTGCAAATAAGTGTATGTATTGTAAATGCATAACTTAATGTGTTTTAACCTTCGTTAAATAAAGACATTTATCATTATTATTATTATTATTATTGTAGCTGTATGTGCATTTCTATACAAAGGACCGTCATTGTAGCTGTATATGCATTTCTATATAAATGACCATCATTGTAGCTATATGTGCATTTCTATATAAAGGACCGTCATTGTTACTGTATGTGCATTTCTATATAAAGGACCGTCATAATAGCAGTGATACTGTTCCTGTACCTGTCTAAATACAACATGCCAGTGCCTGTATGGACGCCTTCACTTGGATGTAGAATAATACGTTATCCGTTACACCAAGTGTTTGCAGTAAGTAAGCTACCAAGTGTTTGCATTAAGTAAGCTGTCAAGTTAGACGTTCTTTCGCGTGTTACTTCTTCACGCGATATATTGGATCTATTCGGGTTCTCACATTTTCGCATTCAACGTTTATAGAACAGCGAGAGAATGAGACGGCGCGAAACAACAACTACTAATTTGGGATAAAGACCATCTGTATATGCATGCTTTCTGTATTGTTATAATTATACTGCACGGAACAACTTTAGTAAAATGGATGTTACGTGTAATTCTAAAGACTACTGCTAGATATAGATATGTTTTTTTCCTGATCAATTTCTTGTAGAGGATCTTACATAAGTGAATATTATTACATATGTATTATTGAATTATATTTAACGAGTTAGATAGCCTTATATGATGTGAGGCTGCGTCAAGAATCATCCAAAGCCAAGGAGAACTACCCATTTAACCAGTTTTGTAGCAGTTCCTTAGCCGTTTGATCATCTTTTGGCAGTTTCTTAGCAGTTCTTAACAGTCCTGATCTTAGCAGTTTTGAAACTGCTTACAAGTTGCAGAAACTGTTAAGAACCTGCTAGATTAACTGCCAGATTTATTTCTTGGCAGTTCCCATACATCAAATGCAATTTTGTAAGCAGTTTCTAAGCAGTTTCCTATCAGTTTTTAGCAGTATTATCCTGCATGACCATTAAAGAAACATGAATTATTTGTCTATTGACACAAACGTGATTCCGACGAGAGTGCAAAAAAACACAGACACTGTCTTGAGGGAAAATGGTTTCGAATGCTCAATAACGCTTGATAATTTAATGATTAAAATGGTAGTGTTGTTGCGATTTACTTAAATGCCTTAAAGCATGAAAACATCTATATATTTAGTAGTTATAAATGTTGTCGGTAGAAAGAGTATTTTGAAAAGAAATCTGTAGTGTCATATGTTTTCGAGAAATATATGCATAACATACGTATTTTATGATACACTCGCTGCAAATGAAAAGGTATCGCACAATAAAAATACGTTTGCACTGAATTATATATGTTATCATTGGATAGCACAGATATATCCACAAGCAAACGTACCTCGAGTTTTAAGAACATCTCCACTTAGCAGTACCCATTGTCAACTTATCCGTAATGGACAGTGGTTAGGAGTTCACTCCCGCACCACCTCTGAATGCATCTTTGACAAAAGACTCCACTGTAAAACTCATTTAGTAATTTGCAACTGCTCCCACCCTCATTTAGTATTTTGCAACTGCCCGCCCCCCCCCCCCCACCCCCACCACCCCCATAGATAGATTAAGTGTTGATAACTTGAGGAATTCACAGTTCATGAAGTCAAATTTGTGAAATTTTATTTCACAAATTAAAAAGTTCATGGTTATATAAGTTCATGAACTAGTCAACAGTTCTAATGGATATTCATTAAATATAAGCTAAGCTGTACGTTTACATAATTTAGCAAACTAACTGTTTAGGAAGTGCTCAAGAATTGTGCTAGAACTATTACAGAACTGCTTTAGAACTGCATAAGAACTGCTAAAGAACTTCCAAGTAACTGTCAAGGAACTGCTACGGTTAAGGAAATTGGTATGTACTTGCATATAGCTTCAGAAGTTATAGTGAACTGATAAGGAACTGCTTAAATCTGTGTTCAGTGTTAAGGGTACGTTTCTGTATATTGGGTATTCTGGTATTCAAAGATTTTCGGGTATGTTTCTGTATACATACATGTACCCCGGGCACCTTTCTGTAGTACCCGATACGACAAGTTATAGATATATCATTGATATTCTCGTGTTTTTATGTGTAACATAAATTATACCATATTTGATGACCTTTCCCTTAGGTTAAAAAACTGCTTAGAAACTGCCTTCCTCTTTGACTTGGGATATCAGTTTTAACCAACATTTTTAGCAAATTCAAAACTAAATAGTCACGAAGATAGTATTAGATGTATCGCATAACTCCTGAAAAGCCTAATAAGGAAGTTTATTAGTGTAGGTATCTAGATCTAACGCTGTCGTGCGATGACGTCTTATCTTTGTATAATGACGTCGTATGTTGACTTAAATGTTATGGGAACCGAAGAGGCAACCTAGCTCAACGGCGAAAACCGAGCGTTGATTTATTTGCATAGTTATTGTACTGTTGTCAAATGATATCTACAGCATGCCTTTTTACACTCCCACACCGCAAGTTATGTTATAAATTTAGTGGTCCACTAAAATAATGGAATTACGACTTTCTACTGTTGAAATTCAGGTACTAAAATGCTTTCTTGTTTCTTCGATAAATAACTGGAGGTAAATGTTGTCAACATTGTGTTCTAATCGATGATAATTAAGTCTTGTGTATTTTCACAGATTCTGATATCCATTATTCTCAACTGGCTCTTGTGTGGTTTATTAACCATGACCGGTGTGCTAACAGACGATCCCAACAACATTGGATTTAACACTAGAACAGACGCACGATCTGATATTATACAAGATAATCCTTGGTTTTCATTTCCGTATCCGGGTAAGATACATTATTGGAATTTGTGTTGCAAAGCTGAGTAAAATGGGATTCTTTTGGTGTTGAAATAATGGTTAGTATTTATAATAGCATCTTATTCTACCATTTGTTTCAAAGTGAAAGTAAACACCATCATAATGAAGGTCTATGTTTTCGTCTTTATACTGGTCTGAGGAGTTAACCTAGGCTTACTTACATTACATCCATTTATCCATACATTACTCTATTCGTGAATATAACGTACTTCACAAAATGCATATTTAACCTCTCATACATACCGATCCAGTATCCGACAAAGTGTACATGTGAAAATCGCAACCTCTAAACATTTCTATGCAAACCTGAACAATCCCAGATTTATGACAGACCAAAATTATCTCCTGCAACCAATAACTTGGCTGGCTCTATTATATGTTTGTGTTAAACGTCATATTTCTCAATCATTGTGTCGAGCACGGGCGGATACCTGGCCAGAACCATCGACGTTCCGGAAATTAACAGGATAACTTTCTCACATAAAGATTCCAAGGCAGTATTAGAGGACAGCGGTTTACCTTCAATTAGCCCGTCGGCATTTTAATGACGTAATCAGGAGCATGCAATATTTCTCAATTAAACAAACGCTAGTTGACCAGTTTACACAATCTTGGAGATCCGACTTACACAGTTCGTCAAAAGGAGAAAACTGCAACCTTTTTAAAGATGACCTAGCATTCGGAAAATATCTTAAATTACCAATAAGCTATTATACTTATTTATTTAAATTCCGTACGACTAACCATAGGTTCCCCGTTGAAACTGACAGATTTACTAACACTGCGTATATCCTCAGACGTTGTACACTTTGCGATTCCGACGTAGGCGATTCCGACATAGGTGACGAATTCCAATACTTATTAAAATGTCCACATTTTGATCAAATGCGCAAACATTACATACTGGGTTATTTCTATCAGCACACGAATGTCATTCAATACAAGGAGCTTTTAACCCATCCCGCAGTCGAAGTCCAAAAAAAACTATGTGTCTTCGTCAGAATTCTTTTACAAAATGCCAAGTAACGTCGTACATGAGACGTATTTTACTGATAATGCTTTCTCCCTTCACATTTAACATATGTACTGATCCTTGTATACCGTTTTGTTGTACCATTTGTATGTATGTAATGTACCTTTCTCTCTTGATGTAACTCATGTTACCTGAGATTGTATATAATAAAATATTTGTTCTGTTCTGTTAATGCGCCCCGATTCGCTGACGTGATATTAATTAGTTATCATGCGATATCGAACTTATTGTTCTGTTAAGGTATTGACATGTTTCTGCTCAGTTGGATAAGTATGTAGATTTATTGAAGTGCTGTTAACTAGTATCACGCGATATCGTAGTTATAGCAAATTCATTCTTGTCGAAAATTACCTACGGTCATTAACAAATTATTGACAAAAGACGTGATATTAAATAGTTATCACTCGATATCAAACTTAAGTTTCCTCGATATCTGTTAAGGCATTGACATTTTCCGATTGACAAATGACAGATGTGTCTGGCTTCTAGGATATATAGATCAGTATGTTAAGGTATTGACATGTTAAACCTGTCGTTTATAATTTCTGCATATTCAATATGTTAGAATTTAACATCTGTCTTTATATTTACCTTAATTACACTGCGGATCTGTCATTAGATAAGAATTTAAATTGTCAATTTGTTCGCTAAAAATATGCTTAAATCAAATATCAATTTCGAATTAACCCAGAGGGTCTCGCATAAATTGTCTCGCACGTTATAATAAGTTTATTTTAAAGTTTACCTGTATTTCGGCCCGAGGGTATACTGTCTTAGAAGCTACTGGTATACGAGAATCGGATCCAACATTACTAAAAACGACCCTCAAATCCCCAGATAAAGCTCCTTAACGGTCCTAAATGGTACGTTAGATATATAATTTTATTTCGAAAAAAGATCAAATTCAATATGTTATCATTAAATATATAACTTATAAGCTATACTACGCTAAGATTGCATGAGAAGACATAGATTGTTGATTAGATAAGATTGAAATTGACAGGTATTGGTCAATTTTTATATAAAATGTACCAAATATTTTAGAAATCTCGTATTTTGACTACAGAAATGTTTTTAGTGTAATACACGTACATCGGAATGTCTAAATTCGATAGTTTTTAAAGTTAGAAACAAAATTAGGGTATTGAACTCGACTTCCTGAGCTAGTCGGGAGTTATGGATACATGTATGTATTATGCTTATATGAAAATAATGCTTTCTTAAAGCTGTTAACGCTACATTAACTTATTCATATTTTTACCCTATGACATTAACATACTTCCCATGAGAAAAGAATCAAAATTGTCATTAATATTCACGACGCAAGGTCACAATAAATAACGATGACGTATACATTGTATATACATATCAACCAATCAGAGTGTATGAGTCAAGAATCAATCTGTATTTAGGGGTCACGTGACATGAATGGCAGATTTTGATACCTGTCAATCTAAATCTTATCTGATGGCACAACCTCGGGTCAAAATAAGTTTTTTCGTATTATTTAAGCGTTTTTTTAGCGAGCAAATTGACAATTTAAATTCTTATCTGATGACCGACCCGCAGTGTAATTAATGTAAATATAAAAATACACGTTAAATTCTAACAGATTGAATATGCAGAAATTATAAACGACTGGTTTAAAAAATGTCAATACCTTAACAGACTGATCTATATATCCTAAAAGCTAGACACATCCGTCATTTGTAAATCGGAAAATGTCAATACTTTAACAGATATCGAGGAAACCTATAAGTTAGATATCGCGTGATAACTAATTAATATCACGTCATTTGTCAATACTCTTATTGCCCGTAGGTAATTTCAAACCCGAATGATTCACTATAATTACGATATCGCGCGACACTAATTAATAGCACTTCAATAAATCCATGTGCGTATCTAATTGAACGGAAAAATGTCAATATCTTAACAGAACCGTAAGTTCGATATCGCGTGATAACTAGTTAATATCACGTCAGCGACTCTAGTGTGCACCAAACCTCAATCTTACCAATTTCATCTTCCCAACTACATCGGACAGTGTATATTAGGTAATCCATCTGCCATCTTCGGGATGGTTAAAATTGTGTGCTGTTGAATATTGAGTTCTGCTCAACCCGGTGCTAGAGGGCGTGAGCGGTAGCTAGCATATTTCACTACCACTCATGAACAGTCTCAATCAAACCGAGACTGCAATATTTCGTATGTGTCGTGCTCGGCCGTCTCCAAAGGTCCATTATCATACTCTTTGCTATTCACTGGGTAATCCGTGCCAAATTACAATTTCAAACTCGATATAGAAGTTCTATATTATTTGTCTCGGTGTAAATAAATACTGAAAAGGGGATCCTTTGGAAACACCAAACACAAACAAGAGAAAAAGGTACCTAACTATGGTTTATTCAGTCTGTTCATGAGAGGTAATGTAGGAGGCAATACCTCGCACACACCCTAAAACCGGCTTAAGCGGTATTCTACTTGAAAGCTATAAACGATTATTTATTATCTATTAGAATCATTAGCTTGGAAATGGTCTAACTAAAGGAGTATGATAATGGATAATGAGTCATAGTTTATTGAAATCGGTCAAGTATTTTATGGCGAGTTAAAAAACAATTCACCGTCGACGGGAGGATAATTTATAAAAAAAAAAATAGTTGGATTTATTTTCATCGGATGGTGGAAAAACTAAAATATTTTCACTCGTACTTAAGCACTCGTGAACATACGAGATTTTTACTTCTCGATCAAAATAAATCCTCTATTCACTCCAAACACATATTACTATAAATAAGTAACTCAAATATTTTTATTAGAATATTAGTTTTCTCACTTCTCATTTAAATGATTTAAAAGAGCAGATGAACGGTTTGTGTGCAGATAATCATTAGTGAGAGCAATCAACTTTGTTACACACAAAGAAATGACCAGAAGTCATGTACAAATAATCGTGAAAATGATTTTGTTAGCATCGTATGTAATTTTAAATAAAGTCATGATTCAATATACGATATATTGTCGCATAAATTAATTAGACGTCTTGATACAATTAATTCAAATCACACACAAACGTCAACACATAGTAGTGATAGACATAGTAAGGTTAAAGTAGTATCTCATCAACAAAAGACACATTTTACAAAATACGTGCACCGTTTCTAAACCTACTGACGATAAGATATATATATATAATATAAGTAACTTGCATATTTTGAGAATCCAACTCTCTAGACGCAATATAAATGGTTTTAATCAGCCAGGCAAAACCCAAAAACTGGAGCATTGACTTAAAAGTTACCGACTTATATTTCCTTTTATGCATATTCAATCATGGATATTTAAGAACCAGTGAAAAATCCTATACCTTTAATCGGCACTAATACATTAGTATTTGACCTTAACACCTAGATAGCGGTTCATTATTTGAATGCTGTCCATAACTACACGATTATATTCCAATTACATTAGCCACTTCACGGTTTCATTGCTGAAGTGTATTGTAACACCTATATGAAAACCATAAGTTTATAAGAAACTAACCTTATTTTTAGTGATTGAAAAGCATGTACATAGATTTAATGAAAAACATAAATATGGTCGGTTTTATTAAAATAGATACATAATTCGAAAAGGAAATATAGCATTGATAAAACGCAGTCAAGCAAAAAAACACATTCAAAGCAAACACAAATTACATTGATAGATTAAGTTTACAGAAGTAAAATATGGGCAACAAACACATAAAAGAGTTGGACAACAGGTGTACACCGTCAGAACGGTCAGTGACAAAAAAAGGCCACTTTATTCAAATTTAGGGGCTGTGTCTATATTTACATAGATTTGCACACACAAAAAAGGTCGGACTAGAATATATGATTCTTTTTAAGGCTTGCATGTCCATGCATTTTAATAAAAAAAGGCACCATTGTAATATATATACTACTACGCTGAATTAAATACCAAATCAGAGTTTTAAACAATATATATTGAATAAAAATGAAATATTTTCTCCTAAAATCATGATTAATAGAACAGGTAATTAGTTTTGATAAAGAGGTTGACCAACAGTTATGCTCTTTTCAGGTCAATTTGGTCCGGTCGGATTTCATAGTGCAGCCTTCATTTCTTGTATGATCGCGATGCTAATTACCGTTCTTGGTACTATTGGTGACTACTACGCATGTGCACGCGTCTGTCGTGTTCCGGCCCCTCCGGTCCACGCTGTCAACAGAGGTATACTAATCGAGGGCGTATGTAGTTTTATATCGGGAGCAGTAGGGTGTGGCCATGCTACAGCATCATATGGCGGGAACATTGGAGCCATTGGTGTCACAAAGGTACGCCGTGTCATCATCTTAAACAATTACAAATGGGAAAAGAAAAACACTCTATGATCGTGTATTGTTGATTGGATTGTAACAAACAACACAATTTGTTTATAGAATATTTCCCCACCTCACATTAAAGACATTTTAAAATAGTTTTCATGCTTCAAATTTATAATTTTAATTTACATATGTAGCTTCAAAATTCCACTCCAAACCGCTTATATGCAAATTGAAGACATTAATACGTGTTGACGCTTCCGTTTCAAAATAATATATCTATAGACTTATCTAACAATTCACAATGTTTCTTACATTAACTGATTGACGTACATGTATCCTCCCACTTTGCTCAGAAGTGTGTAATATAAGAATCGTACATGGGTATCCGGTGCCGGTGAAGATAGGGAATTCCAACACGAGGTATAAGTGTTTTATCGGAGCCGAGGTTCCGATTAAAACATTAATACCTAGGGTTGGAATTCCCTATCTGAACCGATACCCATGACAGATTCTTTTTCTTGCATATCATTGACATGTTGTGCGTTGACGTCGCCAATAAAAAATTTTCGCACAATGCTGTCATTCATCTGTTCACGTTATTGACGTCATTATTGATTCGCGTGACTCTTATCTTTACCCTTAAAGAATTTTTTTTTATTTTACCCATAACGATAAGACTTGCCATCCCCCATGTAAAACGCGGATACCCGTATCTGGTATGCAAGAAAGCCTGTGTTATCACTTTAAAGGATACAGATACAGTTCTACTGTTTAATCATACTTTCTCCTACTTCACATGTACACATTCAAATAAAAAGAGTGGTTTCTTTCAACGAAATGTATAAATCAATACAGAAGTCTGAACTCTTTGAAAATAGTTCATAACATATATATAAAAGTGTTCTTACATTACGTGTATTATATGTTTTAACTCACAGGTTGCCAGCCGCCGTGTGTTCGTTTGTACAGGAATCATATACATTTTATTTGGAATATTTGGCAAGTTCTCCGCAGTATTCATCACCATTCCATATCCAGTCCTCGGCGGGGCAATCATTGTTATGTTCGGCATATTCTTCGGCGTAGTTGTATCCAACTTGGAGGTAATACCATGGGATAAGCACTATTATAATACGTAAAATTCTTGGATTTTAGTATGAATATGGATCAAAACAAGATCTTTATTAAAGACTACAAAAGCTATTAATATAGATATAACAATCGAACAAGAAAAGCAGCATTCAAGGACGACAGTCAACCACAAACACACAAAGAAACAAAGAACACATTTGAAGATAAATAAAAGGCCAAATAAGACATCACAAACACAAACGGCAATAGGGCTACCGCCTTGGAACGGTCAGTGGCAAAAACAGGACGCTGGTGGTTTACACCAGGTTCTAGGGTGCACCAAACCTCACACTTACCCTACTGTCAACACAATAAAACGGGAAGATTGATAGGCAATATATGTAAAACACAAAGATGCTGGAATATATATAGATACAAAAAGAAAATATCCTAGAAAGCCACAAAGAAGGTACTCAATGACATGGCAGAAACCAGAGCAACAAGGGAATAATGCCATGCAAATCAAATGATTTTCCCAAACATGTTGTAAATGTTTACACAATTAGGATGATAACAATGTCTTTAAAACCTAATGGAGAAGTACAATGCATGCAACATCCTAAACACGTATATGTGGTTAGAATAATGTATTTACAAAGTTATTTCTTTCGTTAAAGCCTACTGGAAAAGTACAACAATTTATACAATTTCTGCGATTAAGAATATCACTGACTCTATATTTGATAAAGATGTGATCTATAATCTTCGGAAATTAAAGGCGTCTGACGGGTTTCCTAATCACTTTACACTATTAATCCGGAAAGAATGTGACCCTTTAGTATTGCAATGCACTTCACGTTTAGTAATTTAACCCTCTGAAGTCAGTCACTACGCTACACTTGTCTCTTTTGCGATGACCAGGCAATATCGTGGGATTCTATGATTGCACCTTCAGAAAACCTGAAAAGGTCCGTGAACTTACAACCCTTTTGTGTTTGTGATGTCTTATTTGGCCTTTTATTCATCTTTAAAGTTGTTCTTTGTTTCGGTGTGTGTTTGTGGTTGACTGTCGTCCTTGAATGCTGCTTTTCCTGTTCGATTTTTATATCTATATTAACGTCTCTCTGGCTTTTTGGTGGTACTGTAGAATGTTTTTCATTTTGGCTGCATCTGGATACATCATCGGTGTATCTAGTTATATGTTTTATATATCTTTACAGCAACATGTAAGTGTATAGTTTGCTAATTTATCTGGACGTTGACTTTGTTGTCAGAGATTTACTTTCAATGGAATGTACTTATTTAACCTAACCTGTCTAATCCGGGCGATGAAGGTTTGGATAATAGCGAGGTTGTGTACTGTAAATTATATTTAAAGGGACACACGGCAATCTTGATGTGTTTATCAACATCGAAAGTAGCGTCTCGATTTATTTATCCAGTATCATTTTGACTTTAAACCTGCTAGCATATAATTATTTGCAATGTTGAGTTTGATTTTTTCTTCTCATTCTATCACAGGTTTAAATGTATTATTGGTGCAATATTATCAACAGTTAATAATATGCAAAAGCAATTTTCTGTATAATTATGACTCCTATAATTAATATTAATGATTGAACAAATGCAAGTTATGTAGAAAAACTAACGAGACGCTATTAGTTTAAAAAAAATCAAGAGTGCCATGTGTCCCTTTAAGTTAACCAGTAGACCGTATGGCCTAATGAACATTCCAAGTCGGTAACTCTGTCTTTACCACTTTTATGTTGTATAATGTCCTGTTTATTGACCATTTAGTATGCTCATTTGATTTAGTTTGTGGCATATTGCGAACCTATGAGGCCATTGCATTTAAATGCTGTGGTTTCTAAACTGAAGACCATCAGTCACCTCAAAGACATACAAGGAAATCTAGGTTACAACAACGATACTAAAATGAAACATTACTAAGACATAATATGGTATTATTTCACAAAAGTGTATTCTACTTTACCCCTTTAAACGTATATTTTAAGTGTTTATTATCCTATGTTAACATAGGTTAGATAAAAGTGTTTATATAATAAACTGCACGTTTCATATAAAAATAGTCAGCCACTTTACAGATTCCTTTGTTAATCCATTATGCAATTTCAACAGGAAAACATATATTTCACGGGGTTATATCTTGTCGTGTGGATCTAGGGATCGAATTAAAAGTGGTAAATCATAATCTTCGTTGAGGTCTAATAGTCGGAATTAAACGGGCTACATCAATAATTGCATGGGGTTCTAGGGCTCCGCCTTAAAGTTGACAAAATGTTAAAATGTTTTCTATTCTCTAGGGTAAAAACATAAAAATTGGGCCTAAAAATTACTTCTTTTTTACAATGATATTCTCAGCAGTAATATCTGTTGACGTAGATTACGCATCAAGGAAAATTTAAGCATCTGAATACCGATTTCATGCAACATCTAGAGTGATTTTAAATATAATAAATACTGGAAAAGGGATCTCTTGGAATCAAAAACACAAAAAAGAGATTCAAGCAGCTGACTTATTGAGTATGTTCATGAGACGTAATGAAGAGTGCAACACCTCCAATGCCTCCTAGCACCGGCTTAAACGATATTCTACCTTAAAGCCACAAATATAAGGACCAGTAAGTAATAACTTCTGATTTGTAGGTAGTCGGTGCGACTTTTTACGGCCGTCACACAGCGCTAAACAATCGCTAGTGTAAATGTCAATACATACTAAAAAGGGGATCCATTGGAAGCAACAAACACAAACAAGAGATACAGGTTGCAGGCTCGGTTTTATTCAGCCTGTTCATGAGAGGTAATGCAACACCTCTCACGACTCCTAGCACCGGCTTAATCAATATTCTACTTTAAAGCCACAAAGATCGGGCTTGATGGTTCCAAATAACAAGTGAGTAATAACACTATTGATTTGTAGTCGTGTCGACTTGTTACGGACGCCACACTGCACTAAACAAACGCTAGTGTGAATGTCAATACATACTAAAAAGGGATCCCTTTGAAGCAACAAACACAAACAATAGATAAAAGTAGCAGACGCGGTTTTATTGAGACTGTTCATTTGAGGAAATATAAAGTGCAACACCTCTCACGCCTCCTAGCACCGGCTTAAAGATGAATGGCCACCCATTTTGTAGTATTATCAATTAACAAATTTATCTCTTAAACATTTCTTGACAGTCTCGGAGAAAAACATACATTTAAAACCGCTACTGAGTTGTATGTAAAAATAAGTAATATGCGCATGGCGTAGATACTACTTTTACCACTGCGTGACTGCACGGGAAAATGAGGTAAATCAGAATTGTATATCTGCACAACTATTGCCAGATAATTGATAAATACATTTACCTGTGGATTAATTTACCTGTTCAGTTGTCTACGTCATCAAATACAATCTTATTTTCGCTTTTCAAAGATATTGCAATGTGTGAATTGTAAATATCTTTTGTCGTGTATTGATTTCGATCAACATAAACATGTTCATGAAACAAACATGGCCGGAGAACTTTAAGCGATATTCTACTTTAAAGCCACACATATCGGGCTTGATGATCCCAAAGGACCAGTAAGTAATAACACTACTGATTTGTAGTTCGGGCGACTTTTTACGGCCGCCACACTGCACTGAACAAACGCTAGTGTGAATGACACTGAAGACGATAAATACTGAAAAGGGGATCCCTTGGAAGCAACAAACACAAACAAATGATAAAAGTAGCAGATTCGGTTTTATTGAGTCTGTTCAAGAGAGGTAATGTAAAATACAACTCATCTCACGCCTTCTTGCACCGGCTTAAGCGGTATTCTATTTTAAAGCCACAAATATCGGGATTGATGATCGCAAAGGACCAGTAAGCCTTCAACAACACGATTTTAAAATCATATCTACTAATATAACATTGCTATCATGAATTGGAACATTTGTAGAATCCGGATGTACCACGTTTTAACCTTTCGCCGTCAAATGTCAAATGCTCTCTGCTTAATTTGAAATCAAACAGTCCGGTATATTGAAGACATTCTTACTGAGTGTCGAACAGTGCAAACCCTGATCAGCCTGCAAGTAGTCTGCATGTTGCTCTGGGCCTACAAATCAATGTTTTCGACTGTGGCAACGAAAGGGTTAATATTGAACGATTTATTTATGTAACAGGTGGTGGATATGTCTGCACCCAGAAACATCGCCATACTTGGCCTCTCAGTGTATATAGGGCTGATGATACCAACGTGGGTGGAGAAGGTCAAAACACCGATAAACACAGGTATAACAAGCAAACGTGTTGAATTACTGTCCCTCTCAGAAACGCTGTTTGCGGATCTCATAGCTTGAATGTTACCACCACAAGTGTTGTTGACCATTGTGTTTTTGTGTTTGTGTTTTTGTTGTTGTTGTAGTTCTTGTTGTTTTTGGTTTATTAAAACACGAAGCAAATGATGGTTATGTATATAAATGTATTATCCAGTGTTTGGCTGTTTGTTATAGAAAAAATATAGTCCTATTAATCTGGCGTTATTTCTGTAAAATACTTAGTTCTCATATTATATTGAGCAAACAAATTGGACTGAAATGAAAGTTGGTTGTTGAAAAGAATACTGAGGCGCAAATTTAAGAACAGATGTATACTGTTTCTTCAGAGAGTAAGACATGAACAATTTTCGAAATTGCCGAACAAGATCAATGTAAGATATATTGCAATCTCGGTTTATTGTTCATGAACGGTAGTGAAAAATGCTTGTTACCGATCATGCCCTCTAGCCCCGCGTTGAGAAAAACACAATATATAAAATGTTAACAGTACACAATTTTGAGCATCCCGAAAATTGTATGCATATGACAGTGAATATGGAACTTTCATTGGAGTATTTTCATACCATACCATGGCCAGCGGCATATGGTCCCAGATTCTTACAAAATGCCTAAACCTACTGACGGCCAGGTATATATATAAGTTACATATTTGGAGTATCCAAACTCTGTAGACACAATATAAACGGCTTTAACCTCAGAACGAACCCCTAAAGTAGAGCGTTGCATTAAGAGATACCAACTCGTAAATCATTTTACGCATTTACGCATATTCAATCACAAGTATTTTAAAACCCTCAGTAAAACTATACTTTTAATCGGCACGTGCGAGCGTATACATAATAACAACCTGAACATCTGGATAGAGTTTGATAAACGTTTTTAGTATATTTGTTCGATATTTGGCTGGTTAGTTTCTTTAAGTATCAATAGATATAACTGTCAAACAGGAAATGTATCATTCAAGGACCATAGTCAACCACAAATATCACAGAAACAAACAACAACTACAAAGATGAATAACAAGCAAGGTATGACATCACAACCATAAATGGTTGCCAACAGGGCTACCAGGTTCTAGGATCTTATCATCCCAATAAATGGGACAGTATAAATAAAGATATCACCGCTTGTTATATTCTCTAACAAACAAGGAAGCATTAATAGGTAATGAAGGTAAAACACATAAATGATCATATATATGTAATATGAAAAAGCCTAGATAGCCACAAAGTAAGTAGGCAATGACTTGGCAGAAGCCCGAGCGACAGGAGAACAACCCGTAATCGTCATATAAGTATTTAGGTAGACGTCATCATAGGGTCCAATCTGTCCAATCATCGCAGAATCAAAGAAGAAAGTATAACGGCGAATTGTAAATGGGTCAACCACTGAACATGCAGTTCGTTGCAAACAATTGAAATCTAAATTAATTAAGAATATTACGTATGCAGTATTCCGTTACCCAATATGGTGGCTAATTGAATATAATTTGCTTACAACAGTCGAGAAAAAGCTTCCTAGTCGTTCTTAATGCAGTTGTTGGCTTATTAAATAATATCCTATTATAATAGATGAGGTCTAGCTTCCAAGTGCCATTATGTATAGTTTGTGGCGAGTCAGTTAATTTTGATTTGCATTTTAATTTTCAGGTAACAAAAGGTTTGATATAATAGTTGCCATGTTGCTAGGGAATCCAAATCTATCAGGGACGATTATAGCGCTTTTCCTTGATAACACAGTGCCGGGTTGGTATATCTATTGTATAAGCTTGGTATAACAAGTATGAACATATATGTAAACATAGCTCTGAATTATTACAATTTACGACGTCGTTTCACTGTGTTGCTCTTTGTGTATGATTGTTTGTGGGGATCTACGGTGCCATTGCGTTTGGTTGCTGTGATTTCTATATGACCGTGTTCCTCATTATTTGTTCTGTGTGTTTCTCAAACTGAATCTAATTTTCTGTTTTTGTTTTATGTGATAAACTATAATTTGAAGTTGTTTATTATTCCTCTATTAAACTTTGCGCTATGTGTATTTTAGGGACAAAGAAAGAACGGGGAATTGCAGCTTGGCAAGTCGGTGATGAAGAAGATTCTTCAACATTAGACCCTCGTTTGTATAACGAAGGGTATGAGGTCTACGCCCCGTTGTTCCCTGAACGGTTGTTACGACTGAGTATCATGAAATATGTGCCATTTCTACCATATAGACGAACACCAGTACCGCATAATGGCGTTTAAATAATTTTTCGATAGCATACTACATATGTATCCATTATATTAAATAAATATTGGAGAATGATAATTTAGTTTATCTGTATCAAAGTATTTATTAAAGACACAAACAAGTGATAAAAGTAGCAGACTCTGAGTCTGTTCAATGAGGGGTAAAGCATGAGACATGTGATTTTCTGTTGAACATGTACATCTACGTAGTTTTCCAATAGAAGATTTCAGTAACCAGCAACATATATTCATTTCCGTCTTATTATCACTTATAACTTAAATGACCCGATAGGTGATCTACTTTGTCTTTATTGTTGTATTACATTAACACGATGCGATGTTTTCAATTAATTCTTGAATGTATAAAATGACAGTTTTAGACAGTTTGACTTTAAAAAAAATAATACGTGAAATGGTTATTTCCTCCATTAATACTTACACATTTATGTCTCCCTGGCTAGTAGGTGACAAACTCAACATAAACTTAATTATTGATGCGTTTAAAGATACATCTCGGTATTGGATCACTAATATTTATGTCTCACTGGCTGGAAGGTGACAAACTCAACATAAACTTCATTATTGATGCGTTTAAAGATACATCTCGGTATAGGATCACTAATATTGATGAGCCCACATTAAAAATAAAGCCAACAGTTCGGATACCATAGCAGCATTTCTCGATTTTCATCTATCACTTTTAAATGATAACAAACATACTCAAATCTATGATAAGATAGATTACTTTTGATATCGTTAACTATCCATATTTAGATGGATGGAGACGTACCTCGATGTAAGGGACTTCAGATATCGAAATCAAGTTATTACAAGTAGATATGAAAGTCAAACAGGGAATGTAGCATTCAAGGATCACAGTCATCCACACACACACGCTCAGTAAGGTTTACGTTATCACAAACTCCGTAGATCTTTCTCAAATTTATAAAGCCGCAACGTAAGCCTACTGGAGAAGTACAACAACAACCTAAAGCATTTCTGCGACTAGGACATTCACAACCTTTATGTGGTCTATAAACTTCGTCAATTAAAGAAGCTGACAGATTTTCTGACCGCTTTACAAAATTATTCAGGAAATTCGTCAGAAAAAATACGATCCTTTAGTATTACAACGCACTTCATGCTTGGTGATTGACCTTTCTACAGTCAGTCATGTGCACTACCCTGGAATCATGAAAGGACAGGTTGGTGCATGAACTTTCGTCCCTCAAGTTTTCTGGTTTTACCCTAGATTTGGTTGTCTCTTGTCTGCAACTGCTGTGGTTGTTCAGTACAATTCTGGATGCATCCTGAGGTGTTCCTAATTATATATTTTACAACAACATATACGTGTATCATATGCTAATTCCTCTGGAGGAGGACCTTATTGTTAGAGATTTTATTTTGATGTGATGTACTTTTATTTACACTGTCTTGGCAATTTTGGCGCTGAAAACAGGTTACTAACGAGGTTGTGTACACATTAAACTGATTTAAGCTAACCCGTTGGCCATATTTCCCCGTTCCAAGTCGTTACCCTGTCTTCGTCACTCTTTATGTTTATATATATTGTCCGTTTCATTGACATTTTAAATATGCTCATTTATTTCGGTTTGTGGTGCAGTGCGGAGCTAAGGTACGTCTGATTGCTGTGTTAGTCGTTCTGTAGAAAAGAACTGTTTTGCACAAGAAAACGTTCTTCGAGTATTCGCGATAGACTTGTTTTCTCATTGCATTGGAGTTCTCTAAATTAGAATTATATATTGCTATATAAAGTTTCGATGTTTAAACGCATGCTTAAAATAACATTTCCTATGTCTGTCGTGTCACGTTGATCCCTACTAGATATTTGCTTTGCATGTTGTAGTTCTAGAGACAAGTGTTTTTCCTATCCTATAGAAATTCAAAAACATTTGTTTGTGAACTATTTGCGAACGTTTTCGAGATTCCCTTATTTCTATCTTAAAATGTATTGTTTAAGTGCAAATGTTGTCAAGATGAGTCTTTATTAGGTCGTTAGTTCGGTTAAGAAAATGGTATTTGTATTGTTACCTAGACGATTGTGTTTATCATAATTCAAGATCTAATAATTAGCTAGTTTCTCTTTACAATTAAATCAGATCCAGAAAGGCTTCAAATATAATAATAGAAAAGTCCAAACAGCGTATTGAACAGTACTTACATGTGTTTCTTCTCATATTCAATACTACAGTGTCGATTAATATATGAAAGAGGCCAATACATTGTGTTTAGAGCAAACCTAAACACCCGAGACGTCATATGTATGCATTTACCCGCCGACATTATGTTTCATTTTATTAAATAGAAAGATTTATTTCTATGAAACGTTAGACGTTTTTATACACATAATAAATATAAATCTGACATGGCAAGAAGAAATATACATAGAACTGTTTTAACCAATTTAGCATGTGCTATTATTTATCTACACATGCAAATAATATCATAAACTGGGATTGTAAATACTATGACGTACTGACGTTTCCTGTTACATTGCAAGTAAACGGAGCTTGTAAATGCGTATGCAATAAGTTGGTTATTGGTGAGCGAGCAAATCCACATGTATACACGCCTGACCGGTGGAGGTGCGTGCCTCCATTCGCCGACATGTTGATTTTTGTATTTTGATGCATGTTAAAATGTAAACAACAGTCTTTGTTTTGGAATTAGTGTGGCATTTTACAGAAACATTTGATGTCAGAAAAATTTTGCGTGCGGCATACGTTTGCATGTAAGACCTCTAGGCATACCACATGGGCCAGAGTGGCCCATTTCGTCATCCGCTAGTTTCTGTGTGTTGTTTGACCCGTTTAGTAATGTCCCGAAGTCTTTTTGATCTTGTGTATGCTTTGGGGGGTGGGGGGGGGGGGGGTGGGCACTCTGTTTGAGACGTTGTGACGACTCAATCGTTGGCGATTGTTTGGCTATATTTCTGCCTCTGTTGGACAGATTTGGGTGATAGGTCAACCCGAATGGTTTGTTTGTGTCCGTCAGTAAATATGATTATATTTAAAAAGCATCAGGGCTAAATTACAAGGTATATTTAATCTGAAAGTTGGCGTTACTTATAGTGACATATAGGTAAGTATAGTATGAGGCAAAGTATCCATTAATAAGTAGACTTATCACAACAGGTTATGACCATATCATTTTGCAACATACAGCATGTTTTGTGGTTGACCCATTTACAGTTCGCCACTATGATTTCCTCTTTGATTGCGCGATGACAGGGCAGATTGTGGACCCTATGATGGCGTCTACCTAAATCATCAAAGGACGTTAGCTTGTCTTTAACGGTGTCTTGTCGTACTATTAATTGTTTGTTCTATTCTTGCCTGGGCTTCTGCCAAGTCATTGAGTACTTGCTTTGTGGCATTTTAGGCTTTTGTTTTTTATATATGTATATATATACATGATCATTTATGTGTTATACTTATACTCAATATTAATGCTGCATTGTTTGATAGAGAATATATCCTGACGGGGATATCTTTATTTACACGGTCCCGTTGTATTGGGGTAAAAATAAGGTAAGAGTGAGGTTTGGTGCACCCTAGAACCTGGTTTAAACCCAACGGCCCTTTTTGCCACTAACCGTTCCAAGATGGTAGCCCTATTGTCAAGCATTTTAGATTCTATTCTGGCGATGTCGTGTTTTGCCCTTTAGTCACCTTTAAAACTGTTGACATATTAGTTTAAATATTTTATTTCGAAAAACCTACTGCGTATTGTATTTACACAAAACTGGAATGAAAGATAAAGCTTATATTGTTTCTTTATTGACTCAAACATTAACGTTTTCAAATGGTAATCGTGAATCTAATTAATGACTTTGATATGTTTACATGTTTAATTTAAATATCGAACATTAATTATGAAATATGAGCAAATATTGGAAACTTAGAAATGAAAGAAATCTTAATTGGAAATGTGAATTTTAACTGAAACAAATAAAATATATTTCAAAATATTTTAGTAAAAAGGTAGTATAACATATTGAAAACATAGGAAAGAGAGATAGAGAGATATCATATATAAACGATAAAACATACAAATATAGATATAAAAACCGAACAGGAAAAGCAGCATTCAAGGACAACAGTCAACCACAAACACACACGGAAACAAAGAACAAATTTAAAGATGAATAAAAGGCCAAATAAGACATCACAAACACAAAAGGGTTGACAATAGGGCAACCGCCTTGGAACGGCCAGTGGCAATAAAGGCCGCTGTGGGTTTAAACCAGGTTCTGGGGTGCACCAAACTTCACACCTACTCTACTGTCAACCCAATAAAACGGGACATTGTAATTAAAGAAAACCCCGCCATGAACTATTCTCT